>JABSTQ010009902.1:0-282500 GCA_013358835.2 Ixodes persulcatus | reverse complement strand
GATTTAGAAAACAAAAATGTAGCATTCATTGGGAACACAGATTTGTATCGATTTATAATCCCCACCCCACGAGCTAGCTTTGGGATAAGATAATTTATATGGTTACCCCAAGACATACCCTCACTAAAAATTACTCCAACGGTTTCAAAACAACTAACAATTTCGATTGGAGTAAAGCTAGCAGTACGTACTTTAGACAGCACTACGGGCTTATTTTTTTTGACGAAAAATCACAGCTTTTGTTTTATGAATATAAATTTTCAAGGAGTTGTTGCCTTCCCAACTTTTTATATTTGATAAGGTCAGATTTGCCTTATCGATTGAATCGTTGCTAGTATTAGAAGAAAAAAGTACGCTCGTATTATCCGCGTAGATCATGGATTTTGCATGCTTATTTACATTAACGATATCATTAATGTACAAATTAAATACAAAGGGCCCTAATATGCTCCCTTGCGGCACCCCTGACGTGATGAACCTTACAGTGGAGGAATATATCAGCGCTTATATTTACATTCTGTGGGCGATATTCTAGGTAGGACTGTAAAAGTAGCAACGCTTGTCCGCGGATGCCATATGCTTCAAGCTTTTTAAGTTTGACCACACGACTAAGGCAGTCAAACGCCATTTTAAAGTCTTAAAAGACCCCTAAAACAATTTTTAGAGCGCAGCTCTTAGGCGCCCGTTTCCGGCTTGAGCGGCGTCGGCGTCGCCGTCGCCGTCGGCGTCGTCGTCGCCGTCGGCGTAACCGCGCGGTGCATAATGGGTAAATTTCCCCGCTAAATTTAGCGGAAAATTTTCCCCGCTAAATTTAGCGGAAAAATTTTCCCCGGTAAATCTAGCGGAAAATTTTTTCCCGATAAATTTAGCGGGAAAACTTTCCCGCTACATCTAGCGGAAAATTTCCCCCTCTAAATCTAGCGGAAAATTTTCCCCGCTAAATTTAGCGGAAAATTTTCCCCGCTAAATTTAGCGGAACATTTTCTCCGGCCCCCTGCCCCCCTCGAGGTCACGTGACCCCCAGGTCACGTGACACCCCCCCCCCCCCCCCCCGAGGTCACGTGACCGCCCCGTGCCTTCCCCTCCTCCTCAAGAGCTGCGCTCTAATTCGGCGTTACAGGGAGTCGTAAACGGCTTTCATTTTTTTTTTCTAAAAATTTTCTAAATATATTTTCTATTACTAAGAAGTGAAGTTTCAGTTCAACAGTTCTTCCTGAAACCGAACTGCAATGAAGTCACGAGGTCCCATTTATTCAAAAAATCTTCTAGACGTTGATAAAGTATTTTCGCCAAACATTTAGAGAAAACAGGCAGTATAGAAATAGGCCTTTAGTTACCTAACTCGTTTTTGCCACATTCTTGTATATAGAACAGTTACTTTTGCTACTTGCATTCTTTCGGGAAACACACACGTTTCCAAAGACTGATTAAAAATATTACTTACACTGATGCAATTAAGTCAACTACATGCTTGAATGGGCGGATTTGAAAGCCGTCGGCATCACAGCTCCCGCTGTTTTTTTACGTGTGTAATCACATTAACGAATTTCCGAACTATCAGTTGGTTCTAAAAAATGGAAATCCAATTATGGGGACAAACATGTTTACAAGTATTAGCTTTACCAGCGTTAACAACAGCACTAACGCTTAGGTCTACAAAATATTCATTGAACACATTGGCCAACTCTTGATTGGTTAACTTTACACAACTATGCTGCAATGTTTCGATAGTATTTGATGCAGGAGCGCTTTAAACCAGCGAATCTAAATGTTTCCACATTATGTCGGTGCGGCCATTTGCCGACGAAAAAAGGGAAGAATGGAAACACTCTTTTGCATTCCTCAGCTCTTCGGTTAAATGGTTTCGGAAAGACTTAAAGGGGCGGTGCAACGATATTCAATTGGGATGTTTTTCACTTAACACGAGCTTACTGGCACTAGTGGGACTCAAGGATACTCGCACGCAACGCCACTGACCAAGAAACTCCTTTGTTGCGCTGTAATTTCGAGGACAAAACCGAGTGTTTTCATTCAATCTCTCCTTCGCAAAACCTGTACCGCCCAGTGACGATATTTGAATGCGGCTCATAGATTGGACCCGAGCATGGCGTGGACACTCGATTTGGGCTCGTGATAATCGATCGCTCGAGAAGCATTCGGGTAGTGGCCCGTGTCCAATCGCTGCAATGACGACAACAGCCGAACCATAACAATGTCTGAAACTCAGCGCGTGTCCTGTGCCTTGCCAACCCCAGCGCATGGCTATGATCAACATTGGCGGCATATATTCGGCTCCAGATCACGTGGCCACTTGTTCTGGCTGCGAGTTGAGGGGGTGAACGCTGCTCGTTTTTCTTTAATTTTTTATTAGGACTCCTATTGCGTGGGGTGAAAAACGAACGAGTATTTCACAGGGCATTAAAGGGGCTATGCAACAATTTTTTTTACTTTGCGCAAATACCGCTTAGAACGGATCCCTGACGTTAATGACCTATGAAACACGCCTTCGTTTTTCACCCGACGCATTAGAAGTCCCAGAAAAAAATTAAAAAACAACGAGCAGCGTTCACGCCCTCAACTCGCAGCCAGAACAAGCGGCCACGTGATCTGGAGCCGATTATATGCCGCAAATGTTGATCATAGCCACGCGCTGGGGTTGGCAAAGCACAGGACACGCGCTGAGTTCCAGACATTGTTATGGCTCGGCTATTGTCGTCGTTGCAGCGATTGGACACGGGCCACTACTCGAATGCTTCTCGAGCTATCAATTATCACGAGCCTAAATCGAGTGCCCACGCAATGCTCGGGTCCAATCTATGAACCGCATTCAAATATCGTCATACGGGTGTACTGCGATCCCCGCGTTACGTCATCGAATTTTGCAAGGGAGAGATTGAATGAAAATGATCGCTTTTGTCCTTGAAATTACACCGCAACAAAGGAGTTTCTTGGCCAGTGGCATTGCATGCGAGTATCCTTGAGTCCCACTAGTGCCAGTAAGCTCGTGTAAAGTGAAAAACATTCCAATTGAATATCGTTGCACAGCTCCTTTAACGTCAGGGATCCGTTCTAACCGGTATTTGCGCCAAATTCAAAAATCGTTGCATCGCCCCTTTAAAGGAGCGGTGCAACGATATTCAATGGGATTGTTTTTCACTTTACACGAGCTTACTGGCACTAGTGGGACTCAAGGATACTCGCACACAACGCCACTGGCCAAGAAACTCCTTTGATGCGGTGTAATTTCGAGGACAAAAGCGATCATTTTCATTCAATCTCTCCTTTACAAAATTTGATGACGTAACGTGGGGATCGCAGTACACCCATATGACGATATTTGAATGCTGTTCATAGATTGGACCCGAGCATTGCGTGGGCACTCGATTTGGGCTCGTGATAATCGATAGCTCGAGAAGCATTCGGGTAGTGGCCCGTGTCCAATCGCTGCAACGAAAACAATAGCTGAGCCATAACAATGTCTGGAACTCAGCGCGTGTCCTGTGCTTTGCCAACCCCAGCGCGTGGCTATGATCAACATTGGCGGCATATAATCGGCTCCAGATCACGTGGCCGCTTGTTCTGGCTGCGAGTTGAGGGGGTGAACGCTGCTCGTTTTTCTTTCATTTTTTTCTGGGACTTCTCTTTCGTGGGGTGAAAAACGAACGCGTGTTTCATAGGTCATTAACGTCTGGGATCCGTTCTAAGCGGTATTTGCGCAAAGTACAAAATTGTTGCATCGCCCCTTTAAAGGGATACTGAACCATGGAATTACTGTCCATAATAAGTGGCGCACGTTCTTTCCACGAGCCAGCAGCCGCCGGTGTGCGCGAGCACACGCAACAAAAATGACGTCAGAAACCTCTATTCGCGGTTAAAATGACAGCGAAACCTATGGGCCTCGGGCCAAAGGAGAATAAAGACAAGTTTTTCATCTACACAGTGGTGTCTGGTGGAAAAGGTAAGCAATTATTTGGTCTAACAAGCACGTAGCTTTCACTTGTAGAGATGAAAAGCCTGTCTTTATTCCCCTTTGGCCTGAAGCCCATGCATTTCACTGTTCTCTTAAGCTCGAATGGAGATCTTTGACGTCATTTTTGTTGCGTGTGCTCGCGCACACCGGCGGCTGCTGGCTCGTGGAAAGAACGTGCGCCACTTAATATGGACACTAAATTCTTTGGTTCAGTATCCCTTTAAAGGGATACTGAACCAAAGAATTTAGTGTCCATAATAAGTGGCGCACGTTCTTTCCACGAGCCAGCAGCCGCTGGTCTGCGCGAGCACACGCAACGAAAATGACGTCAAAGACCTCCATTCGCGCTAAGAGGACAGTGAAATGCATGGGCTTTGGGCCAAAGGAGAATAAAGACAGGCTTTTCATCTCTAAAAGTGAAAGCTACGTGCTTGTTAGACCAATTAATCGCTTACCTTTTACACCAGACACCACTGTGGAGATGCAAAACTTGTCTTTATTCTCCATTGGCCCGAAGCCCATACATTTCACTGTCATATTAACCGCGAATGGAGGTCTCTGACGTCATTTTTGTTACGTGTGCTCGCGCACACCGGCGGCTGCTGGCTCGTGGAAAGAACGTGCACCACTTATTATGGACACTAAATTCCTTGGTTCAGTATCCCCTTAAACTCATCTGTGTCACGTGTGTTGATAAAACGTTTATATAGCGCATCTTTCTTTCGAATTTTTGTAACCAAACGGGTTGTTACCCAATGTTTACGACTTTTTAGAGCGCAGCTCTTAGGCGCCCGTTTCCGGCTTGAGCGGCGTCGCCGTCGCCGCCGGCGTCGCCGTCGGCGTAACCGCGCGGTGCATGATGGGTAAATTTCCCCGCTAAATTTAGCGGAAAATTTTCCCCGCTAAATTTTCCCCTCCTGGGTATAGTCGGCTGCTCGCTTTTGAAAATTTTTACTTGTCGTTGCTAGTTGAAAGATGAGTTGTGTTGTCCTAGTTTTAATTGTTTTATTCTTTCTTCATCCTTGACTCGATCCAACATGCTCTTCTCCCAAGCAAATAAAATTTGATTTGATTTGATTTGATTTGACTCTGAACTTGATTTTAAACGCAAAAAGTGCTTTGTACTTCCACTTGAAGCACATTTTGATACCTTGCCGCTTACTTTAATTACATTTGAGGAATAGGTGCGTGTATCTACTAAAAATTCGATTGAACAGAACATTGCAAGTAAAGCAAAAAAAGAAAACCACGTGCAATTTTCAAAATCCCTCTTTATAAACGTTTAGCCATAAACGATGCTTGACAAGCTTTAAATAACTACGGGGAGCGACAACCAGTTCGCATCGAACGAATGAAAAGATGACGCAGAGCTCTGTTTGGTACTCGGGGCGGGTTTTCAGTCAACTGTAAATTCTAGCTACTTAGCCGTTGATTAAGGAAGCAACCTGATCTGTTTAAAGAGTTGTACCAGATAGCTTCATCAACTGCAATTTAGTGATTAGTGGTAGTGTCGAAAGGCTTTACGTTTAAATAAATATATATTAATTATATTTTGATACGTGAACGTTCGCCTCTTTAGTTCTTTACATATAGTTAACAGAGATTCGTAAACAAACAAGATAATTAGCAAAAGATTTTATAAAATGCATTTTGGGCAAGTTGAGTGTATTCAGTCGTTTGCGACAGAATACACTCAACGCTCTCTTTGGTCTCCTCCTCCCCCTCAGTTGTTTGGCGCATAGACCGCAAAGTTTATACTAATATTCCTATTTAAGGACTCAGATATCGATTCCAAATCAGCGAGTAGCTACAAAATATCTGACTACTCAAATTATGAAGGACGTTGAGTTGATTGAGTGGAATATTCACCAATTCCCTGCTGCATTTAGCGTTGTTTTAACTGTGACAATACTCCATTTCACCTTATGTTGTACCGCAGCGAAGGTTAGAAGCGCGAGCTCATAGCGTAATTGGCAGCTGCCCTTGGTGCACGAGAGCTTGTGCCGCCGAGACTGTGCCCTAGAGCAATTAACTCGCATTTATAGCCTTTCCTGCGGTACATCATAAGGAGAAATAGAGTCTGATCGAACCGTACGCGTTCCATAAGCGTCTTTTTCTCGAAGACACAAGCCTGCTTCGCAAGATATGACGCAACTGAACCAAGACACTATTTCCTATGCAACCTTGACGGCATGTTAACTAGCATGTGTTTGTGTGTGTGCGCGTAAATGGGAATTTATTTATTAATATGGTATGAACATCTAATGTCTTGTCTTTGTTGTGTTTTTCATCGATTTTTTTTTTTTTTTTCACGCAGTAGCCGACTAGCAAAATTTGCGGTGTAAACATCTCCGTGTTTTAATTTTTTTTCTTCATTGATAAAAAAAAATCAATTCAACAAGAACATGCGGGTTTTTTATGGGGAAGATTGGGGGCGGGGAGGGGGGGGGGGATTCAAAATATCCGTTTTCTCCTCCCCTGTTTAAATTCATTCAAAGTAACCCATAACCTTTCGTGAAAATAAGAATGTGTCTGTGGCATATCCTTCCTCCGGGCACGTGCAGTGGCGGCGCCCTAGAAGAGACGGACCGGGTGCGCGTGCTGCCTTCGGGCACTCTGCGCATCGAGAGCGCCGAGCAGCGGGATTCGGCCAACTACAGCTGCCACGCGCACAACGTGTACGGCAGAGACTCCGTCCACTACGCCGTCCACGTGCACAGTGAGTTCAACCATATGGTTCAAACGTCGCCTGCGCTTTACCACGTGGGTCCGTGGACCAGCCCAACGCTACAAAAACGACCTCCGGTGTGCTTTAGACCTTGTCAAGGTCGTCGGTGTCAAGCCCCAAAACGTAGACGTTTTTTCTTATGTAAAGGGGCATATCGAATCGTATCAAGAATTCGTTCCTGAACACCCTTCCACAATCAAAATATCAGGGACGGATGAGGACAAAAATAATCCATTCGCGAAACTCAAAACCCGTTTCAAAATGTGCTCTGCTCTCTAATGGTCTTCATATGTCGAAATTTGCAATCAAAACAAATCTACGCCTAATACCCCTGTCAGGCGGGCACGTTAAATGACATTTGAGCAAAATTACATTACAGCTCGGCCAATCCACGTGTTTAATACACCACGCGGCGCGTGCACGCGCCCCGTGCAGAACCAGGATCACAAGCTGATTCGCCGAGCGGTGAATGAAATTCTATCAAAATGGCGTTTACTTTCCCGTCTGACAGGGGTATTATACTTCACCGCGATTAACTAGGGAAGATTTATAGTTAAGTTTGAAGTTCGTATTAAGTTTTCACGCGGGAAACGGGGTCTGCACTGGCATACCGTGCGCGACGTCTCGGATGTTGAGTGACCTGTCGTAAGTTGCGTTTTCTGACGACGAAGCGTTTGTGTCCTATTGCTTCCGATATTGGGGCGTGACACCCACGCAGTGCTGAGTCTTTTAAGTAGCACCATGTCATTTTCCAGTGATATTTGCCTTCCTTCTATGTTTCTTTGCTCAATCATGTGGCGGGTTCGAATCCCGGCCGAGGTGCCCGCTATCTGACGGAGGCTTATTGCGGAGGAGGCGCCGTGTAACCGAGCTTTCGGTTCCACGTCAAAAGATCCCCAGGTGGTCCAAATTAATCCTCAGTCCTCCGCTGGGGCGTGCCAGATGCCCGTCGTTGGTTTGGCACGTAAAACCCCCAAATTTGACTTTGATTTCTTTGCTCAATCAGCTGTTTTTTGTATAAACACCATAAAAAAGATCAAGGTATAGTTTCCTAGATTATCACCCGGAGATTCTGGAGGCGAGCGGGAGTGATCCAGATGCCATTATGATTCGGTAAAAGCTGAACACTCTAAAAATGTTCAAGCTGCTGCTTTTTCGCAGAACAGTCGTTCAGCCGAATACTGCGATCTATAAAGCAAGTTAGAAGAATGAAGAGCATGAAAAAAAAATGCTTCAACGAAACATTATGGCCTTCCCCTTCGATGCTAAACATATTAAGCAGAATGCTTTGTGTCACAAATCATTTTTCATTGTTCAGTGTTTTTTCGTGTTTCTTTTTTTTTTTTCTCGTCGTTTACCGAGTTTCTTCTCAAGCCTAGAATGTAGTGATTTGTTTTCCTACTGTTCTGCAAGGAAAAAAAAAAAACAGGCGCCAAATATATTTTTATATTGAAGATTGACCTTCTCGGCGCTCGCAAAAGGTGATTGATAAATATCTACGTGTAAAGTATAGGGCACATTTATTGGGCTGTAGAACAAGCAATAATGCATATTTCATGCCAATGTGCAGGGTGATTTTAAATTATAGTCGGAGTTTCCATAACCTAGAGTCCTAGAATATCCAAATCAGTAAAAAATATGTATAAGACAGCTTCCAGAATATGAAAGGGCAACGAAACAATATTTTGGATGTTTTGAACGCGAGTATATAGAAGAGACGTACACAAAACACAAACCTCCAAGAAGGTTTAACAAACCCACTGTCTAGCTTCTTTGTATATAGTTCAAAAAGTGGTATTTCTAACTACATAAAGAGAACTCCGTTTGTTGATTCTTGTGGGATTCGAGATTCTTGTGGGTTTGATTCTTGTGGGGTTGATTCTTGTGGGGTTGATTCTTGTGGGTTTTGTAACAATATGCGTTTTGATAACGAAGTTCGTTTCATAAGTTCCAAGTACACACATTGCGTTCTCTTCAGCATTTACCATCTCGAGGTGTGTCATCATATTTCTTTCAGACATTAATGTGGCGAGTACAATAGTGGCAAATAAAGCTTTCTTTAGTTTCACTTTCATATACCCTAAGCAGTCTCATTTTGTGGTTTCTAGGTTAAAATATTTTGACAATGTAAACCCCAACCATAATTTGAAATCAAACTTTATGACACGTAGACCCCTTTCCTCAAATTTTTGATACTCAGGTGATACCACCATAAATACATGCTGTATTTCAAAAGGTCATTGCGAATGCACTTTTATCTTTTTCTTTTTATCCAAACGCCTTCACAGTGAACACGTCGCAGACATGTGAGTATGGTATTTTTTATACGTTTGTTTGTATGATTATGCACCGTGTATTATAAAACTAAAATATTCCTCTTAGTATCCCTTGTATGGAGTGCAGTATCAATGCGTCAGTTATTGTTATACCGCACCATTACTGCCTGCCCTTCGCGTAGACTACAAGCCAGAATACCGAAGAATTTGAGACAGCACGATCCTTGAGCGCGGGATTAGTATATCCACTTTAACTACAAACCTGGAATGCCTATTCAAATACGTGCATTGTTTTGTTTTGTTTTGTTTTTCTCGCAAAAGCTACAATTCCAGCGATTACAGGATGCTAGCTGTAGCAATCCGCCCCGCACGGCCATTGGGTGCTAAGCTCGAAATAGTCCCCTTGATTTTATCACTTAGCAACATACCACTCGGGATTGTAGAGAGACACAAATGCCAATCCTCTTGACCAGTGATTGGTTGGTAGCATTCAAAGCAACTGCGCGTTTGCTCCTCACGCTAGTAGTAACGTGCAAAAGTGAACACAGTTTCCACGGCTGGCCGAAGTCACTAGAGTAACGGTTTCCCCTCAACGTATTCCACGTGCTGTCAAAAACCGTAAGTTTCATACATGAGCCAGCCTTCACGTGACCCAATTTGCACTTCCCAACATTACCTATTTTTATTACAATAGTTCTCTGAATGTTTGTTTGGGTCTGCAACTTTAGCATCAGCATTACACTTCGGTCTGTAAACGTTATATTTTATTCACGTCTAAGCTGACAGTGCGGGAGGCTACGTGCTCGTTGACCAGTAATACACCAATCCTTTCACCATGTGATCACGCTCTCGTCCAATCCCACGCGCAGAGAACTGGGTCAGGTGATGAAAGAGTGGTGGTTCATACGACCGGTGATTGTGTAGCTACCACCTCACTGTAGTATATCTACGCACTGCATGTTCGGCGTTGGCATCAGTCCGGTACGTTCTGTGCTCCAGAGTCGACCGATTCTTTAATATAAAAATGGGCTGAGATAAAACAAAACGATAAAGTCGCGTAATGAGCGGAGAGCTTCGGCCGTCGTTGGTCGACGAAGAGAGAGTTAAAAAGAAAACTCGCGGTGCACCTTAGTAAATGCCTGCGTGTCTACTTCCGGTCGGATAAAAACAAAAGTCAGGGCCGATCACTGGGATTTACAGAACACTCCAGCAAATGACCAGGCCCGAAAAAAGAAAGAAAATACTTTCAACCTTTCCACTCTGGTGGAGAAGGAAGAGCAGCCAAGCTGTACTATGTGCCGCCACCTATGAGCGACGGCGGCAACCAGACAAGCGGCAAGCCGGTTGTCTGGTTGCCGCCGTCGTTTGTAGATGGCGGTAGCTGTTTAGAAGGTTGTGTCCAGTTTTATTTGTCCAAGGACACGAAACTGGGGAAACCAGTCCTTAACAGCTCTGCTGTAAAAGGTTTGACTCGAAACACGACGTGCGCAGTGGTAATAATAAGCATGACGTCACGCTCGCTTATGGCCCCGGCACAGATCACGTTTTTTATCCCCATCACAACTTTCACCTCTCCAATCAGTGGACGTGCACTTTGTGTACTGTTCGTTTTCTAGGAAATATAGACGCGCATATATGCTTTAAAACGCGTATTACAATAACGTAAGTCTCTAACAACACACAAAAATAAAAGAAAACAAAATTTTCACTCGAGGCTGCGATTTCATGCAAATGTATGAGAGACAGACATTTCTTAGCAGGTACGTGCCTTTGAGCGTCACAGAATTAAGTAGAAAACAGTAGTTAAAGACCGGCGTACCAGAAAGAAAGAAATAGCGAGTCCGCGACATGTTTGTTCTATTGATTTCATTATTACTATTGTATTGTATTGTATGCTTGGAGAGACGCTAATAATGGACACCTTAATAAACTTCTTATCAGTATTTAGACTGGCAGCTGTTTTGTAAAATCAATAAAAGTATTAACTGAATTTCTGCACAACAGCGCAAAGTAGCCGAACGTCGACAGGAGTTGCTTCAATTTTTTTTTTTTTTAATTTGTCTTTCTAAAGCATAGCCATTGCTATGTCATTCAGTTTGAGGCGTTCTATAGCCATGTTCGAACTTCCTTTACTAGAAGTTCTGGAAGGTGATGCTCCATTGACGCTTTCTTCCCGTGGCCTCGACAGCCCCTCAGAGACCGGCCTCGGTCAGCGTGCTGTCTACTTCACCGAGCAGCATTACCCTGGGCTGGCTCAAGAGGAACTTCAGTGGCGGAGTGTCCATGCCTCCGGTCAGAGGTGGGCATGCCTACATGACCTCGTGGTCTCTCATTACGGTCGGGTACACTTCGAGAAAGGCTGAATGTTTCCCGGTAATTTCTGACGATCTATCTGTAGAAGGCTACTTTACCTAGCAATCTCAGGCTTAAGTTTTCTGATTAAAAAGTTAAAATGTTATTGCTACTTGGTTGTCGTTGGGAAAAAGGAATCTTAATAACAAAAATTTCCTAAAACGTCTTTTTTTTTTTTCGCTTTGGGAGCAAAGCTGTGGCATCAGAGACGACTGCTTAGAAGTCAGTCCTTCTGGATGTTAGGCCAACTTTCACAAGAGCGTCCTTATTGATATCTGCTAATTTCTATTCCATACCAATTGTTACGTGTATTTTGTATTCTAGCGTATACCCGTACTTTTTCTATTTTATATAACGCTTCTATATATATGATCTAAGTAAATCGGAAGTTTAGCTCGGGAAGAGCGCGACATGTTTGCGCGTAAGCGATGTTAAGTTTGTTGAACCGTGTTCATATGCGTGCACACGCGCACGCACACACAAACACACATGTATGCATAAACGCAAACAAATATAGCGTACTATAATGCAAAAAAAAATAAAAAAAAAGCAACCATAACATTTTGGTGTTCTTTTAGTGCTTCCGTTTCTAAAATATACACTTTTTGTTAGAGGTATCAGTATCTTGTCTCAACAATATATCCCAAAAAATAAATAAATGATTTTTGTTTTATTTTACGAAATGGCAGCTGCTCCGAAACGCGGAATGTACATATACTTTGTTTTCATCACATGGGAGGCCAAAAAAGCGAGCGCATTCGCGTTTGCGCTTTTTTTGGTGCAAGTTGACGTCGTCTTGCTCTTTATAATCACCAGTAAACGAAAGCGACGTGCCAGAAGATCGTTCCTAAGTCGCCGAGCGTCTTCCAACAAAATCCATTCCTCATTTTTAAAATTTAGAAACCTGCACGTTCTTGCGCGCATAAGCCAACTCGTCGCCAAGTAAAACCAAAAGCTCCTTTTTATTTTTTTATTTTTTTTTTCTGTGCATTTTTTCACGCAAGAAATTGCTCGCTCGTCTCTCAAGAACACGTAATTGGATCTCGACTCGCACAATCGGCGTTCATCTTTCAAATTGTATGCGGCCTCGTCGCGTATACACGTCAAACTGCGCGTTTCGGGCCAAACTAAATCATACACTCGACACAAAAAGAAAATAAAAAAACGCGCATTCTGCAATCGAAACAGACAATGTGCGTCGCGGCGGAACATTATCAATGCACTCGCCAGCTACATTTGTAAACAAAAAAAAAAAAGGAGAAAATCGCTGACCGCAACAAACGGCATGACGGTCTGTACCCGGAGAATCTGGGGATGATCGAGGAGAAAGTAACGTATGAAATGAGCGCGGCTTTCATGGCTGCTGGCAGAACCCAGCGAACCGCGACGAACCGCAAAACCAAATTTGCGACCGCGTGCGTGACTCAACCACCCGCGCAGAAACGTCGAACACGCATTCGCGAACACGAAGAGCAGTGCTCTCAAAAATGTATTTTCTTTTTTTTTTAGAAAAGTTTGAAAAGTGATTTTTAAAATAATGTTTAGAAAAGATCGTGCTTTTTGTTTTTGCTTAACTTAGTAGTTTGGGTTTGTGAATGTTTAGGCAAGGGCTCGAACATCCACAGAGACACAAAGGGAAGGCCCGCATATGAATAATCGGAACATCCGCGAACCCACCGACGTTCCAATATCCAAAGGGGATCGAATAGGGAAGGATACGGGAAACCGCGCGATTCAACGTTCAGCGTGAGAGGAGAATGCCAAGAGCAGACGGGAAGGAAGCAGCGCCAGGTACGGGACGGGGAGCGTCGGGAGTGGGGAGCAAAGGAAGAGGCTGAGGGGAGCGAGAGGAGGAAGGGATGGATATCGCGCCGCCTAGGCGACAGCTGGCTGCGACAAAAGCGTTACGGCAAGATGCCACACGAGCCGCGGCACGTGGCAGGACGATTTTTTGCCATGGCAGAACAGGGGAGGAGATCATCATCAGGAGAAAAAAAAAAAGGAATATATTGGAAGGAAGAAATGTAGAGGTGAAGTTGGGGGCGGCGACGCAGTCGAGACGTGAAGGAGGGGGCATAAGCGGATGGCCGGGGAAAAGTCGAAAACACCGCTCGTCCAGCCGGCCCGCCAGATAAATATGGCCCCCATCGATTGGTCGCGACACAGTTATCGATAAAGATTTTTAAAAAAATCGAAAAGTGTAATGTGTATAGAAAAGATGAAAAAATATTAAGAACAAGCAAACAAAAAAGACGACCAGAAAAGGAGATGAAATACGATTTCAATTCCTGGCTGCTGCTCCGGTGTTTTGTATATATTTCATTTTAATATTATTATTTATTTTGTCCCTCGCCTGACGCTGCCCCATCTTTTATTCGTTTTGCATGTTTTTTTTTTTTCTTAATGGTATGGAGTTTGACTTCGTAATTTCACATATCTGGCGTTTGTTTAACCTGCCTGCGGCGAACCATAACTTCTCGAAAAAGATAACAAGTTTTGAAGCTCGGAAACTTTACGAAGGAACGTAAACAAACGGGACATACGCCAGAAACGTCGAACGGGGTAAATTACGTTTTCTCGGCGGCCGGCATTAAGCATCCTTCACGCCTTCACAGGCAGGCACCGACGCACGTAATCAAGCTGCGCATTGACGACGCGGATCGATATCGAGCTATCACACATGTGGCATCGTTGTTTGTTTGTTTTTCGGGAGGACGCACGTACTCTTCTAAGACTGTTCATCATATGCACGCACAGTCGCGGACGATAGGAAAAAGCCCAGGCTATAGCGCGTGGCTTAGGAGGCCTGCAGCGCTATCTATCAGAAGAAAGCTCAACCATTGTCGAGGCTTCAGCGGCTGTTCAGTTTTTTTCGTCACTCCCTGTTTGACCAGCTGTCGCTGAGTTCATGCGGATTTCAGCGCCGAATGTAGAGGCGTTCCTCGACAAAAGACGAAAATCAAGCGTGGCTGAAACCACCGGGTAGGCACGTTGAGCGTTCAGTTTTTGGACATTTGATAATAAGTTCGCGGGATAATTGAAGATAAAAGGTTTTTATGTTATTTCAGCGAGAACTACTGCCCAATAGTTATTATAATGTACGCTAGAGGATCAACTGGCGTTACTGTCTATGCTACTTACGGGGTGCAAATTGAAGCAGACAGCTATCAGCCTACTTTTTCGGTGCTCCTGTGCAATTCAGTGCAATTCAATGCATGCATTTCTGCCCCCTTATTATGGAAACCCGCAGATCGAACTATGGACAGCTATTTCGGGGACGAATCGGTACAAACAAATGCAGGCATTTTTGTCTCCTCACTATGAATGTCAATACCCCAGTTAAAAAGGAAAAGTTCCCAAAACGCTTTTAAGAAATCGGCCCACACAAGAAATCACGTCTTCGGTTCACTGATTTCTCGGGGGCGTTTGAGTAACTCGGGGCTCAGTATTAACGGGGCAGAATTGCATGACAAAAGATCGGTCCCCGCAAATTTCGTTCATAATGCACTATGGACGAAATTTTCGGAAATTTCTCATAATGCACCTTGTTCATATGGCCACCCCCTCCAAATTAACGGGGTCCATATTAACGAGACTTGACTGTATACCAAAATGACAGTGTCGTGGAACTTTACGAGCGGTTAAAACATTCATAACGTAAAAAATAAAGTACGTGAGCTGTGAAATGTGTCCTTTTTCTATTATTTGCTGTGCCGGGCAGCTTTTATCGGGCACCCGTTCTCTGGCTTTTCGCGCTTTTCAAATATTTGGAGCGCGCAGATGATGGTTCGTAGCGTCGAACAGGCATCTTCGCACATATGCATGAGCCGAAAGAACAAAGCAATACTTATTTATTGCAAATTCGACTATATTACTTGGCCTTCACTTTATTTTGATCGTATACATGCACAGAAAGTTACATATCCGGTGCTACTACATCAGGGGTCTCAAGCTCATTCGACTGGGGGGGCCAGATTGCTCATCCCCGAAAGGGCGAGGGCCAACGGAGAGACCCCCCCCCCCCCCAACACTCTCAGCTTGTCCTAGTCTTTTCGGGGCAGTGTTTTGCTATTTTGGGACAAAAATATAAAGAAACAATCAGCAGTGTTGTTTCACGCTGCAAACGTTGACTGTCCCAGTAACACCGTAGATTTTCTAGAGAAGGAACCTTCTGTTTTCTGCTTTTTGTAAGCTCACCGTTTTGGCACCTTTAGCTTTCATTTCCATATACGACTACTTTGGGCCCACTCCTGACGTTATAAGAAAATTTAAGACATGAACGTACTGGCAGTTTTCACTATATCCAGAACAAGCACACCGTCCTTGACCCGTCGCACCATTCACTAGGTTCAAGTGGCATAAAAAAAAAAAAATATATCTTCATATGGCAGTTTTTTTTTCTTTTCTACGGGGAAAATCCTTGCATTGTAAATGTTTTTCTGTCAGCTAGAAATCCAAGCTCATAGCTTTATCTTCGGCAGTTGCTCCTGCTAAGCAACAGTTCGTGCAGCTGAGGTGCCCCCCTGAGCAAAAAGCTCGCCCTTGTGGCCTAATAGTGGTAGTGCCGTTCCGGTTGATTTAGTTGAGAAAAGGACGAGAAGCAAATATTTAGACGAAGTGGTACTCCGCCCAAAAAGAAAACGGAATAGTACAAATTGTGTGAACATTTTATATGAGCAGATATATCTTTTTCGATCGAAAATGAATCGACAATATAAAGTATTTTTAATGGCGCTCGAGACATGGGAATTGAGGCTCGAATCCGCGGAAGGCTTGCGGGCCGCATCCCAGAGAGTCGCGGGCCGCATGCGGCCCGCGGGCCGCGAGTTTGAGGCCCCTGTACTACATAGTGCTTGCCATCTCTCTTGGTCTTTCAGATGTCCTTCGTTCGTCTGGTACATAAATCCCCCATGCAGAAAAACGCCGACGACTTCTTCGCGCTAAAAGTGATCGACAGTGCACATAAACGCATGCATGAGGCTGTTTCAGCACTGTGGTTAATGCTATGAATCTGAAGAAAAAAAAGACACCATAACTGGCCAATATTTCATTTACGTGATTGATAAATGTTCAGAGTTATTTACTCCCTTATAATTATTTTGGAATGTTTGCTCTTATAATCAAGCGCACACAAAACAAAATTACAGGAGGACGCTTAAAGGGATACTGAACCATAGAATTTAGTGTCCATAATAAGTGGCGCACGTTCTTTCCACGAGCCAGCAGCCGCCGGTGTGCGCGAGCACACGCAACAAAAATGACGTCAAAGATCTCCATTCGCGGTTAAGATGGCAGTGAAATGCATGGGCTTCGGGCGAAAGGAGAATAAAGACAAGTTTTTCATCTATACAGTGGTGTCTGGTGTAAAAGGTAAGCGATTAATTGGTCTAACAAGCATGTAGCTTTCACTTGTAGAGATGAAAAGCCTGTCTTTATTCTCCTTTGGCCCGAAGCCCATGCATTTCACTGTCCTCAAGCGCGAATGGAGGTCTTTGACGTCATTTTCGTTGCGAGTGCTCGCGCACACCGGCGGCTGCTGGCTCGTGGAAAGAACGTGCGCCACTTATTATGGACACTAAATTCTATGGTTCAGTATCCCTTTAAGCTTCGCCTTTAAGACTGGAACGCGAGAGCTAAACGTAGAAACTAACCCTGGTTCCCAAGCCCTGCCAGCGTGCCTGCGTGGCCTAGTCAGTAGTGTGTCTGGCTCGTCACCGAAGGGTCGTGGATTCGAGTCCCGCCTAAAATTATTTAAATATATTCCTTGGGGCTAATGAATTCCTTTATGAAGTGAAATCATTCGAGACATGCGGCGACTTTTAATTTGCATTACATGTCATGTTTTTTTATCACTTTCATTCCACGCGTGGCACCAAGTTTCACGTGAGCGTTGTGTTTTTTGTTTTTTTTTAATTCCCCCGTGAGGTCATGTGTGACATCATGATCTTATCGACCAATCACAATTCTCCCGCCCCACCGACGCCGGCTTTTCTGCGATACGAGCTCCTTAACGCTATCGCGTTAAAAAATGCTCCCGCTTTTCCCCGTAGAAATGCATTACGGGAAGTCAATGTTTGACTCTTTGCTGTCCGCTCCAATGTTTAAAAAGCACACAAGCGCCGGACGAACCTGCAGCGTACATTAAATAGCCCTATGACTACTACTACTACTATAGGAGTTGACTCAACAACCGTTTGCCGACCATACAAGAGTAACGACAAAAAAAAAAAAAAAATTGGAACAGCCGCTGAAATGCCGCTCTTTCTCACAACAGCGTCGTTGATAACTCAGCTTTCTTCCGTTAGATAGCCCCCCGGAGGTCGTCGGAGCCATGCACTCTCGCCCGGGGTTTCTAATATCGTTCGCGGCTGAACGTTCTTGCAAAGACTCGGCATTACGTACGACGCCCTTCGTTTATTCTGAAAGTGTTTTCAAATAGAGGTTGATTTGTTATAACTACATCTTTCCTGTAGTCACTGATAGGTAAAAAAAAAAAAACGCAGGGTGTGGCTTATTTACGTTGATGCATCTCGAATCGTGAATGTTTCTTTGGCGCTCTTATCGACTAATGCCGCAATCTCATCGGCTGCGGAGCGATAATGAGATGCTCGGAAAAATCGCCATGCTCTGCGTTTCTTTAAGGGTTGGATGGATGGATGAATGTTAATAGCTGTACCCTTTGTAACGGGCAGTAGCTAGCGCCACCTAGCAGTCAGGGACTACCGTGTGGTCTATATTTCACAGGAAAAAACACACGCACACACAATGTTTGTTGGTCAATTCTGAGGCTGTTCATCCCGAATGATCAGATAGCATTAAGGTAGCAATTTGGGCCAGTTGGTTTATGATCGCCTAAAGAAGCGCGGAAAATACAAGGACGAGGAAGTAAACAGACAAGAGCGCAGTCGCGAGTGGTTTTTATTTGTGAAAACAATCATACATATAGTTTCGTACTAATTCACATGCTCTCTCCTAAGTTGTGTCTAACCCCCGTAACAAGAATGAATACTCATTCCCCGATAAGGAAAGGGACGTGTCACTTATGTCCCTTTCCTTATTGGGGAATGAGTATTCATTCATGTTACGGGGGTAGACAGAACTTAGGAGAGAGCATGTGTTAGTTCGAAGCTATATACAGGGTGTCACAAAAAAAAAATTACACGGTCTTTTTTACCGCAAAAATAAACTAGGCATCGCCGAACGCTCATTCTCCGCCCAAAGGTAGAGCTAGAGGTCACAACCAGATGCCAAAGTTTCAGCCCGATCCGATAACTTAATCAAAAGTTAAAAGTGATTTTCTGAAAATTTCAATGGGAAAATGGCGGCCGACGGAGTTTTCGAACGCATGGGGCTCTATGGCACCAGAAACCAAAAACGGGCAAAAATGGGCTCCATTTTCCCATTCAAATGTTCAGAAAATCACATAACTTTTGATTAAGTTATCGGATCGGGCTGAAACTTTGGCATCTGGTAGTGACCTCTAGTGCTTCCTTTGGACGGAGAATGAGAGTTCGGCAATGCCTAGTTTATTTTTGCGGTAAAAAAGACCGTGTAAATTTTCTTTTGTGACACCCTGTACATGATTGTTTTCACAAATAAAAACCAGTTGCGACTGCGCTCTTGTCTGTTTACTTCCTCGTCCTTGTATTTTTTGCGCTTCTTTAGGTGATCAGATAGGTTCGTTTGAAATTCCGGATTAGCGGACGACGAGATAAAAAAAAATGGTATAAAAATAAAAAGAAAACAGTTCGGCTCCGACGAATGTGTCTGTCATTGATTGCCTCAAGTGCCACCGTAAAATTAATTAATATTTATTGTGAGTTTACCCATCAGTTTACGATTTTCTCCTAGTCTTATACAGCAGGGGACATCCCCTGCTGTATGCCCTCTGCGGTATGCCCGGGCGTCCTCACTATTCGCGGCGAGACACACGCTAGGGGTGCAACAGTGCTTCTTGACGTGATCCTTTCCACTGTTTTTTTTTTTTTTCATCTTTATAGCGGATGTTTGCAAATGTAGATGAAAAAACAATAACTGAACCCTGTAACCCTGGAGCGTTTTTTTTTTTTTTTTTTTTTTGTGGGGGGGGGGGGGGACACGACAAACAAAGACACAAATTTTGTCTCTCCTGTCTATAGCTATCCCGCCTCACACTCTAGAGTTAGGACGTCTACTTGACCTGTTCGCCTCTATAATCGGCTTGTCTCCATGAAACTATTAAGGTACCGTCATTTTGGGTTGCAAGCAACGTATCACCAGATGGTGGCTTCCAAACTTCCGAGCATCAATATCCAACACGGGAAGCTGGAAGCGCGAACAAAAAACCACGCCGAAGACACTTAAATGTAGGAATGCGAAAACATTCCTACACGCAGCGCATTCCTACAAGCAACACGCCACGCCTTCTTTTTGCACACGGCGCTCCGGCGCGGTAACATCACGCTCCCCCACTGCGCAGGCGCAGAGCCCCCCCCCCCCCCCCCCCCCCCTCCCCTCTTCACGGCTTCCGTGACGAAGCATCTGCGTTGCTGTGCTTTTCTTTGTGTTTTATTTCTGAGGCCCGTCCGCTTTTACCTTGAGCGGCGCGCGCTTGATGACGTATTTTTATGGCCATCTTTCGGGCACAACGTCGACGCCGTCTTTTCGCGTAATAGGACGTATAAGACTTTCGCCTTAAAACCCGGAAACTTCTCCCACTGCACAAGTTATGCCCCTGTCAGACTGGCAATTAGCGGCGAGATGTTTTGGTGGCGCCCTCCTGTGGTTCCCCCTTGTGACGTCATTACCTTGCAAACAACAAGTTTGATGGTGTTTGTTATTAGCATGGTGGAAGCTTGAAATCATTGCGCTCTCAAAGGAACACTGCCAACACCGTCAAAATTAAAGTTCTTTCATTCCTCTTATTTCGTCGATGATAAATCCCCTTTCCGACGTCATAGTCAGCGTTCGGCCAATCGTGGAAGGCCGACCACAGCGACGCTTTCGGTCGCGCACGGGGCTAATAGACCTATTGCTAAATTACCCAAGCATCAAGGAGAATGCGGGGATTCGTGTTCCTCGTATAAAAGATTCGAAGTAAATAACCAAAATAAAGCGTTGACGAACGTGCGTGCAAGTTGCAATTTGTTTTAGACTTTTGCTTTAGAAAGGTTATTACTGCTGAGGCCAGCACGTGCGGCGCGTGGAACACCAATCCCTACATTCTCCTTGATGCTTGGGTAATTTAGCAATATGTCTGTTAAATGTCAGTTGCATCGAATAAGATAATTGTGGTTGTGGGATATTTATACAGCGTGTAGTTGGTCAGCCATTTAAAGTTGCGACGAGTCACTCGCTGTAGATGAGAAATTTAGCCAGTGCAGTACAACCGCTAGCCTGGGGTTTTTAACGTGCACTAACGCAGTAGTGATTTACGACCGCACGCCAGTACGATGCTCATCCAGATCGAAACGGGCAGGGGTGGGGATAGACCTATTGCTATCTTACCCAAGCATCAAGGAGAATGCAGGGATTGGTGTTCCACGCGCCACACATGCTGGCCTCACAGTAGTAACTTTTCTAAAGCAAAATACCTAAAACAAATAGCATCTTGCACGCGCGTTCGTCGACGCTTTATTTTGGTTATTTACTTGGAGTCTTTTATACGGGGAAGGCGTGCGCGTGTGGCGCGTGGAACACCGATCCCTGCATTCTCCTTGATGCTTGGGTAATACAGCAAATGGTCTATTGAACCCAGTATCCTGGGTTCTGCAGCGCGAGCTTTCGCTCCACGTGCTCTGAGCTGGTGCGCGCTAGCCCACTCGGCTACCGATCCCCCTGATGGAACTGACATTAGAGAGTTTTAGTAGATCGTTCCGGATGACTCCGATAACGATACCCGATACTCCGCCGCTGCCTTTGCGCAGGCATCGTATCGTTATCGGGTATCGTCATGGGGGGTGTTGGGGGTATCGGTACGATTTACTAAAACTCTCTATTGAATTGCCAGTCTGACAAGGGGTATTACACTCCATTCACACTTTATATAGCGGCGAGATGTTTAGGTGGCGCCCTCGTATGGTTACCTTTCGTGACGTCATTACCTTGCGAACAAAAAGTTCGATGATGTTTGTAATTAGCATGGCGGAAGCTTGAAATCCCAGCGCTCTTGAACCAACACTGTCAACACCGTCAAAATTGAAGTCCACACGTTCCTCTTATTTCCGTCCATGAGAACTCATTTGCTGACGTCATAGTCAGCATTCGGTCAATCGTGGAAGGCCGACCACCGCGACGCTTTCGATCACGCACGTCGCCAATAGAGCGCTTCACCAGCTTTGAGTACTTCGCGCTTCGAAGAGGCCAAATGCGTCGTTGGGCTCCGCAGAGTACGAGCTGCACTACAAGCGTCAGCAGGGTTCTTGGGACCTGGTGCGAGTCGCACCACCCGCTTCGGTGCTCGGTGGCAGTGCTCCAGCGCGGAGCAGCGTGGCGACGGTGTCGGCATCGTGGAGCAACGGCACGAGGCTGAGACACGAGCTGACGGGCCTGTTCTGCGGCACCCAGTACCACATCTACCTCGTCGCCGTCGGCGACAAGGGAAAAAGCGATCCCAGCGACACCGTCTTCGCCAGGACGCAAGGAGGAGGTAAAAATGGACAAGAGGCATCTAAAATCAAAAGTGTGCCTTCCAGGCCTTCACACCGGATGGAAATCATCTTCCTCTTGAAAGTCAAAGACATTTCGTGTGGGAGTCTTTAAAATCAAGCAAGTTGATGAGTGTTCAGCTTAAAAAAAAAATGAGAATGGGGACATAAAGATTAACAATGGCAGTCGTCTCAACTAAGATTGTTGTGCGCATTTGTCTCCTTTTGTGTTTTGCAGTTTTTGATTTGTTTATTTCTGTTGACGTGTTTTCTTTTGGCATTTGAACATTTCTAGCGGTTCTCTTTTTTTTTTCTAGAAATTACCTTGCGACACTCTAGAATCAGGGGTCTCAAACACTCGGCCCGCGACTTTCTCAGGACGCAGGCCCACGAGAATACCCCTGCGGCGAGCCCCCGTTCCCATATCTCGAGCGCTACATACACCATAATATTGGTCTCATGTCATAAAATGCTTAAATGGGCCAGTTGGTACATCATGGGAACTAAGCGCCGAAGGAACACGTATTCCTTCGGCGCTTATTTCTCATGGTCTCATGTCGTCGATTTATTTCCCCTCGAAAAGTAGATCTACTCTCATAACGTCTGCGCATATTTTGCTTTATCCTGTTTTATTTTGAACGGAGTAGTGTTTTGTTTTGATTTCTATTTTTTATGTTAATCACCTTTACAGCAATGGCACTACACTACTAGAATACAAGCAGGAGCACTTTGCACAAGGACGCACCTCCCCTGCACAAACTCTCGCTCAGCTGGAACAACTACTAAAGATAAAGCTATGAGCTCGGAATTCTAGCCTTCAGAAAATAGCACTAAGATAAAAGTATTTTCTTTTAGTGCTGCTAATATCCACTAAATGAGCTGCGCTTAGAATATCGGCCCTTTGTTCCCCGACATTGCTGTGGGCGCCGCCATTTTGGTGCTTGTGCAGCGCAGACGCAACTGCCGATCGTCGTGATTCAAAAGTGCGACTTCCTCAGCATTAGATTAAGTGCTAGGAAAATTATGTAATATTGCTTTTTCTGTCGCAAACTGTTTAAGCATTCGTAAAGGATGGAAAAGCGTTTCCTGTGATTTCAGATAAACCTTCAGATAACTGGCAACCATGATTTAAGCCACAATATGGGCAAGTGTCGTTACTCTGAAGCGTAGCTTATTTAGTGGCACTAGTGCTGCTATAACAATCGTCAGGAAAGCAAAAACTGTCAATTGAAGGATTTATTTTTGTTAGATTATTTTAAAGTGGTTTGAGCGACAGAAAAAACGACTGTGTGCTTGACTCTTTGTTTAATTGAAAAATGACAACACGGCGACCCCCGGTGCCGTTTTAATGTTATCACGTCAGGTATGGGCCCAAAGTAGTCGTATGAACAAACCAAAGCTAAAGGCGAGTTTAATAGAAGCACAGAGCACGGGGTCTTTTCTCTAGAAAAACTCTGGGGTGTCGCTGAGTTAGTCAAGCAGCTGCTCTTAAGGCCCGTTCACACTTGCGACTTGGGACAGTCGCTGGAGCGACTAGCGACAAGCGACTGGCGACCATCAGTGTTCACACCTGATTGAGCGACCGACGGGTCGCCAGGCTCGCTGCCAACTTAACAGATAATAATCAACACCCTTTTGAGCCGGCTGAAAGGTTTTTCTGATCAAAGGTGCCGGCAGGAAAAAACAAAAAAAACGTAATGGTGCTTCGGAACGTAAAACAACGGCTATACGTGCGCTCCGTCAACCGTGATATTGCACACCCGCCGGCAATATGAAGGTGAACACGATTACCTGGTTCTTGCCTGTTTTACGGCTCCCTAAAGCTATATTAACTCTCAACGTCTGAAATGGTACGTGGCCAAGGGTCTAAACTTTGCGTTCTAGCCCTCTTCTGGAACAGAGCTTGTTCCAAAACTTGCAGGAGCGTCAAAAACAAGAGGAGGGCTGTTCACCTTCATATCGCTCACGGGTGTACGTACCTGCTATGCCGAAAATGTCGCCGATCTCGTTCCAGGCCTGCAGCGTTTTGCCCCGTTCCTTGTGGTCGGGGTGCCGCTTATTGTAAAGAAACAAATAGTCTTTGACAGCATTAATAAGAGATTCCGCGGAGAACTCCATGCCAGTGACCGCAGCCGTGCGCGCGTCGCTATTTCCCGCGGGAAGCAGTGCCGGATGGAAACAAACGCACGTATCACTTCCTACGAGACTCCGATTGGCTCCGCCGTCCAGCGACTCGGTTTTGCGACTTGAGAAATCGGTCGGGGAGCGACTGCTCAAAATCGGTCGCTACCGACCTGTTTTGGTCGCTCCGCGACCAAAAACCAGTCGCTAGTCGCTGGTCGCTCCAGCGACTGTCGCAAGTGTGAACGGGCCTCTAGGGTGACCACCCGTCCCGCGACTCGCGAGACTGTACCGCATGGACGGCTCGTTTCCCGCGTCCCGCGAGAAATCCCAAATATTCAAAATGTCCCGCATTTCACAAGGTCGTAAAATTCACTCTGAAACTCATGGTGCTGCCGAACAATGGGGCACGGGGAAGCGCGGAGATTGCTGGTAATCGTGTGAATCGCAACGGTACGCCATTTTCTATCCAAGCATTCCGGGGTGCGACCGTCGTTCTTGCAGTAGTTGACGCTCATGCGCCGTTGTGCCTCTCCCCTTGGTGGCAAAATATTGTAGAAAAAATCGCTCGCCAAGAGTTTAAATATAAATTATTGTAATTATTTTCATAACGCTGTGTCAATGCGAAAGTTTTGCTGTGAACTTTTTTTTTCAGTTTTTTTCAGAAAGGCAAAAGAGCCTGGCCGCCTTTCCGTCATATTCTTTTAACATGACGGAAACGCATTTTCGTCATGTTCTATTAATATAATGAATTAACAAAAAAAAACATAATGTTAAACATTTGTGTAAGACCTTGTTGATAATAGTAAGCGTTGACAGGAAACAATAACCCGAAAAAGGTTTACTGTTTCGTAATTTCATTTGATGCATTAAGTTTTGCTGCGCTAGATTTTTATGCTTTCAACTCCGATACATTTAATAACATATTTGGCATAAAAATATATCTTAAATCTAACTTTCAAAAGACGTTGCCATGCCGACAATTATCGCGTTTAGGCTTAGGAATGGCCAGAATCGAAAGACTATCTGAAAAATGCGGCGAGGTCATTGCTCACGCTTTGCGATTTAAGTGAGGCAAGGCAAAGCGAAAGCCTCCTGCACCATTCGTTGCTGACTAACGCGCCCGATATTGCAGCTACAACGACATATTAGGTCCAACGCGAGCGGCGCTCACTCACCGGGGCACCGCCCGCATCCCTACCGAGCCAGTCACGTGATTTCAAAATCCCTCTCCTGGGTACTGCGGCTAACTTTAGCCGCGGTTAGCGCTTCGAGCAAACGGGCCCTGGTCGCGTTTCAGACGGATTATGTGCATTGACACGCAAGCTCATGTTTGCAACCGTGACTTCACATTGAAGCTTCCCGTGGTTTCCGAGAGAAAATGTAAGGAGGGTGATTCCACGTCAGTTCATAACTTCATGCAATGATGGTCCGGGTTATAATTTTGATATTTTTGTTAAAAATATATATAAAATCCAGGTTCTTGGGAGGAGCATTCAGCTATATATGAACGCCGTAACAATTTGTTTCGCTGAGATATAAAATGGAGAAGCTGAGGCGTGGAAATTGAGATTATTTCACAATGCTACTTTGCACAGTTGTCATTTCCTCATCGAAGCTTTCACGTCACCATTAATTTTTTATTACGTTTTACAAAAGATATGCAACACATACACAAAAAAATGAATAACATCAATAAAATATGTCTATGCAAACAAAAAAATCAAACATGGCATAAAAACGCGTTTAAGAGACATATTCACAATTTTTTTGCAAATAAACCATCTTTCATAATACTTCACAAAATAATACTTTATAATAAATAATATAATACTTTATAATACTTTATAATTATTATAATACTTTATAATAATAATATAATAAGAAATAATACTTATACAAAATAAACCATCTTTCATAATACTTCACAAGCCTGGTGGTCCTTCGACCACCAGGATTGGAGGTCACGCCTCAAGATACGGACGAGAGATCATGGAGGCCTTCGCCATGCACCACAGTCAAAACAACTTCGGGTCCCCTTCCATAGGCTTATCCAGGAGGGAGATAAACTTCCTGGGGCCTGAGCTGACGTCCCTCGTTTCCGCGGCTCCAAGCGATTAGATGTCACATCACGGGATCGTCCTTCTCCCTTGCCTCCACACCCTCTCCCACCGCTTTCCCCTTTCCAGTGTGGGGCTCTTCACCCTCCTCCTCCTTCACCTATATATGCAGACTTCGGGTCAATAAATGTTGTTGCCAGTTGGAAGTCTGTGTTTGTCCGTCCCTTCTCGTTTTCTTCCTCATGTTTAATTATCCCTACCAACCCGCTCGTTCTGTCCCTTTAAATATTCTTTGCGAATCTATAAAGATGATCTGCCCACCCTTAATTATATTTTGTTATTAACGCGGAAATGCTGCTGATTTCTCAAAATGTGGCAAGATTGGGCGTCGATATTTAAAAAAACTCCATCTTTTATTTTCTTTAAACTCCCCTTGGCTCTTTGCACTGACTTGAACTAACCTGTGATGGAAAAATATTGAGTAACGTATGACCTCCGAACGGGAAAAGCTACAACAAACCTTCCCTCGGAGCGAGCCGACGTCTTCGTCAAAGCGGCTTTGCCGCACAGCACGAAACATTTTGAGCGCTAGTTATGACATGTATTTTATATAATTAAAATTCTTTTTTTCATAAGGAGTGAGTATTAGTGACCCGAAAAGAGACTTTGAGATGGAATACCATTAATTAGCTTACGATTCACAGAAACAAAACGGCCCCACTCAGCAAATTCGCCAACTATGCATACATAAGCTTAAAACTCTCAGTTGCGCGAGTGGCCATGTATACATCCGGCCTCTCGGCATATGATGACTTCCACAGATGAGATGCCTGGATTCCTCTCACAGGTTTTACGGTGGTCCAATCTGCTTGCTTCACCAGACGAAACTCTCGAACCCGTTATCGGGTATCGTCATGGGGGGTGTTGGGGGTATCGGTACGATTTACTAAAACTCTCTATTGAATTGCCAGTCTGACAAGGGGTATTACACTCCATTCACACTTTATATAGCGGCGAGATGTTTAGGTGGCGCCCTCGTATGGTTACCTTTCGTGACGTCATTACCTTGCGAACAAAAAGTTCGATGATGTTTGTAATTAGCATGGCGGAAGCTTGAAATCCCAGCGCTCTTGAACCAACACTGTCAACACCGTCAAAATTGAAGTCCACACGTTCCTCTTATTTCCGTCCATGAGAACTCATTTGCTGACGTCATAGTCAGCATTCGGTCAATCGTGGAAGGCCGACCACCGCGACGCTTTCGATCACGCACGTCGCCAATAGAGCGCTTCACCAGCTTTGAGTACTTCGCGCTTCGAAGAGGCCAAATGCGTCGTTGGGCTCCGCAGAGTACGAGCTGCACTACAAGCGTCAGCAGGGTTCTTGGGACCTGGTGCGAGTCGCACCACCCGCTTCGGTGCTCGGTGGCAGTGCTCCAGCGCGGAGCAGCGTGGCGACGGTGTCGGCATCGTGGAGCAACGGCACGAGGCTGAGACACGAGCTGACGGGCCTGTTCTGCGGCACCCAGTACCACATCTACCTCGTCGCCGTCGGCGACAAGGGAAAAAGCGATCCCAGCGACACCGTCTTCGCCAGGACGCAAGGAGGAGGTAAAAATGGACAAGAGGCATCTAAAATCAAAAGTGTGCCTTCCAGGCCTTCACACCGGATGGAAATCATCTTCCTCTTGAAAGTCAAAGACATTTCGTGTGGGAGTCTTTAAAATCAAGCAAGTTGATGAGTGTTCAGCTTAAAAAAAAAATGAGAATGGGGACATAAAGATTAACAATGGCAGTCGTCTCAACTAAGATTGTTGTGCGCATTTGTCTCCTTTTGTGTTTTCAGTTTTTGATTTGTTTATTTCTGTTGACGTGTTTTCTTTTGGCATTTGAACATTTCTAACGGTTCTCTTTTCTCTTTTTGTTTTCTGGAAATTACCTTGCGACACTCTAGAATCAGGGGTCTCAAACACTCGGCCCGCGATTTTCTCAGACGCAGGCCACGAGAATACCCCTGCGGCGAGCCCCCGTTCCCATATCTCGAGCGTTACATACAACATAAATATTGGTCTCAAGTCATAAAATGCTTAAATGGGCCAGTTGGTGCATCATGGGAACTAAGCGCCGAAGGACCACGTATTCCTTCGGCGCTTATTTCCCATGGTCTCATGTCGTCGATTTATTTCCCCTCGAAAAGTAGATCTACTCTCATAACGTGTGCGCATATTTTGCTCTATCCTGCTTTATTTTGAACGGAGTAGTGTTTTGTTTTTATTTTTATTTTTTTGTTAATCACCTTTACAGCAATGGCACTACTAGAATACAAGCAGGAGCACTTGGCACAAGGACGCACCCGTCTGCACGAAGTCTCGCTCAGCTGGAACAACTACCAAAGATAAAGCTATGAGCTCGGAATTGTAGCCTTCAGAAAATAGCATTAAGATACAAGTATTTTCTTATAGTGCTGCTTAGAGTCACAAAATAAGCTGCGCTTAGAGTATCGGCACTCTGTTCCCCGACATTAATGTGAGCGCCGCCATTTTGGTGCTTGTGAAGAGCAGACGCAACTGCCGATCGTCATGATTCAAAAGTGGGGCTTCTTCAGCATTAGATTCGGTGTTAGGAAGCTCGTGCAATATAGTTTTTCTCTGTCACGAACTGTTTAAACATTTGTGGACGACGGAAAAGCGTTTACTGTGATTTCAGATAAAGCTTCAGATAATTGGCCATCGTGATTTTAATCCATAATATGGACAAATGTCGTTACTTTAAAGCGTAGCTTATTTAGTGGCACTAGGCTGCTATCACAATCGTCAGGAAAGCAAAAACTGATAATTGAAGATTTTTTTTGTTAGATTGTTCTAAAGTGGTTTGAGCGACAGGAAAACAACTGTGTGCTTGCTCCTTTGTTCAATTGAAAAATGACAGCACGTCGACCGCCGATGCCGTTTTAATCTTATCACGTCAGGTACGGGCCCAAAGTAGTCGTATGAACAAATCAAAGCTAAAGTTGTCACTGACAAAACGGTGCGTTTAACAGAAGCAGAGAGCACGGGGTCCCTTCTCTAAGAAATCTTTGGGGTGTCGCTGAGATACTCACACAGCTGCTCTACAACGTGAAACACCATTGCTGCTACTTTTTTTTTTTTTTTTTATCCAAAACATTTAATCCTTTTCTCCGCCCTACGTTTGCCCTCTAGCTCTCGGAGGTGGCCTATACAGCTACCACACCATAATGAGCTTGAGACCCCTGCTCTAGACATACTTTAAACCTCTGTATGAGTGAGGCTCAAGTTGACTGTGTTATCACCTTTGCTAACGACCTGGTCGCGTTTTAGACGAACTATGTGCATTGACACGCAAGCTCAAGTTTGCAACCGTGTCTTCACATTGAAGCTTCACGTGGTTTCCGAGAAAAAATATGAGGAGGAACACGCGTCATTATCATTTACGTCGAAAAATGGGTATAATGATGGACCCCATAAGGAGTCGTCCACGCGCGTTTCTTCCGAGAAATTGTGCCAGGCGAAAAGATATTCGTCTTAACCATGAGCCGACCCGGCGCACTGCAGTGCCTCCGTCGCCGAAGCAAGACGCCTTCGTGTCCCCGAACGCGAGTTCCCTGACCCTGCGTCCGGGGGCCTGGTCGGGGCCCGGCTGCCCGGTGTCCCATCTGGCGGTGGAGTACCGGCTGCGGGACGGCACGGGCCCCTGGCTGGTGGCGTCGAGGGCGCTGCAGCCGCGGGAGGGCCCCATGACGCTGCACCACCTCCGCCCGGACACCTGGTACAGCGTGCGGGTGACGGCGCACAGCGAGGCCGGGCCCGCGGTCGCCGAGTACGCGGTGCGCACGCTGCCAGCGTCGGCCACACTGGCCGGTAAGCACTCCCCAACACCGGAACTCTTTTTTTTTTTCATTTTTAGTTATGAAGCGGAAATGTGTGTTAACGCCCCGTAGGCGACCTTGGCGGGTGACGAGGTGAATTTTATTTTGCGTAGGTACGTATCGGCATGCTGGGGGGTGTTTTATCGGGTTGATTGTTTTGTTTCTATCTTCCTGTCATTTGTTTACTTGCCGCTTCGTGCGGGAGTAAAATGTTCAGTTGCCAGCAACGTTTCTAAAGCACTCAGTTGGGAAACTCACCCTTGAAACCCCGACCGCTCGCATCCAACGAGATCTAACTAAATACAATAACAGCGCCGCCCTTTAGCGACGAGTCAAAACATGAAAGTTTCACTTATATAGCTACTGCAAAATGGCGCCATTGGCCCTTGCGCGACTCGAGCTGAACTAGAGTAAGAGAACCGAAATTCCCAGGCTCAATAACGCCAAAATGGCGACTCAGTTTTCTTTTTTTTTTTTGTGGTTATTACGATCGTTTAGAAAGCATGTTTTTGCATAAAAACAAACGGGAAAGCTCTTTTTGTAGAAACTTTTATTGAAGATTACTACAAAATGACAAGCCCGTGATGTTTTCTCAAATCTTTAGTTTGCAAGGTTTTGCGGCACAACTAATATTGTTTTTGTAGAAACACGCCTCACAGGTTATTTCAGGTGGCGCGTTTCCAGGGTGTCGAACCGAAATGTTTTTCGTTCCGGTTTTCGTTCCGGTTCAGGGAAAACGGTTCAGCTCCGGTTCAGTTCCGGAGTGAAAAAATAAAGGTTCGAACCGGTTCGAACCGGTTCGTACTCATATGCTACAAAAACAATTGACGGCAGCAAAAGATAAACTGTGTATATTTTACAAAAGTGTTACATTTAAAGAGCAAAGCCTCATGTTACTGTGTGGAACGAGCGAGCTAGTCCTGGGACACCTCGGGACGTGCGTGAAAGCGCAGTTCAATGTCAGGCAGCTGACCGAAGAAGCAGGACGTCGTCGAGCATATCCGGGGAAAAACGGCACCTCTGAGACGATAAAATGAACTTCAGTGCAGAAAAGGCTCGCTCCACGCTGACGTGGGTCACAGGCACTCCCAGGGCTACTTGCGCCAATGCGCAAAGTTGTGGATGGCGCTCCCGTCTCTCCTCCCAAAACTGCAACACGTTAGCGTCCCTTGAAAGCCGCGGCTCCTTGTCTAGCATTTCCAGGAGGCATGCTATAGAAAGTGGGCTACTAGTACCTCGAACGTGCACGCCAGATTCAACCTCTTTTTCCTTGAGGAGCGCTTCCAGGGCGTCTTCCGGATCTTCTGGAACCGCCGCAGTTTCAGAAGACAAGGTAGAATCTGCTTGCGTTGTAGAGCTGTGATGCGCCTCCAAGTCTTTGTCAAATGCAACGTGGCCCGGTACTTTTGCTAAGGGGTGAGAAGAAGGCGGTAGTGGGGATTCATGTACACTGCTGCATAAGACATCCGTGTCAAGACGTTTTCGCTCCCTCTTTTGCATTGACTGAACCTTTGCTAACGGCGACGATATCTTGGAAGTGTCCATGGAATATCTCAGCCATGCGCCGTACAAATCTCCTACAGTGAGCTGTTCCTTCTGCAATGGCATCGTCGACACTTCTGCCGGGCGAAGCGATACTGCGAGCATTTCGACTTCAGCCCATACGTCTTCAGTCGACCTGGAGCTTTCTTCTCTTGAGAGCAACCCTCCGCTGAAGCCTCTTAGTCCTCTTAGACATCCACCGCGTTGGGCAATCAAGCATTGGTTTCTTCAATCCTAGCTTCCTGATCAGGGACATAACACAGATTAGACACGTAGTCTCTTAAAAACCCACGGCTTTCTCCGGTTTGCGCAAAAATAAGTTTTTTTTTTTTTTTTACATTTGCGGTTTATATTTTAGGTTACTGTGTTTTTCGCCACGCACTTTTCACGCGACCTGACTTCGCGTATGAACCGAAAACCGCATGGAAAACATATCGGTTCCGCTCCGGAGCGAAAAAAATTATTTCGTTCCGGTTCAACTCCGGTTCGAGCGAAAATAACGGTTTTTTCCGGTTTTCGGTTCACGGTTCGGGTTCGGTTCAATACCCTGCGCGTTTCGACCTGGGCGCGTCCTAACTTCGGTGGTAATTCGCGGCGCGCCCGCATGGTAGACGGGGGTTGGCATCCCTGAAACCCCTTGCACCAAGGACGTTTAAATAGGGCAGGACCCGGCATGACGTCATACCCAGCGACGCCGGAAGAACAACCCAATCCCAGACTGCCCCGCGCACCGACGCTCTCTCATCCAAACTAAATTCTACCATGCTCCCATCGTCTGCTCTCCGCTCGGTCGTTAGGCTTAGGCTACGTCTGCTCCGTGCCTGCGGTCTGCTTCGTCTGCTCGCTGTCGCGGCTGGCTTTCGATTCGATCGGCGCACCAAAAGATGGTTCGATGCGAACCCGAATACTCACCACGGCGGAGTGAAACCAACATCTTCTCGAAGCAGAGTTTGTACGGCTTTCTCAACCCGCGATGCCCTTCTCAGCGTTCGTGCCTACGGTGACTGACTCGCGATCGCTTTCCAAAGCCGCGCTACGACGACTCGTTCGAGACGACGCTCCAGGCGCGGTCGCGCGGTGTCGAGAGCGTCCGCTACACGCCGACTTCCTAGTCCTATACTGGTCAGGCAAGTGTCGGGCTCGAAATCTCGCCTGTTCGACACCGATTCAGTCGGTGCGTCGTCTAGAGCGTCTCAACTCTAGTCACTTACTTTCTGCTGGGCAACTAGGCGTTCGTTTATAATAATCTCATCCAATTCCGACCATACCGGTTTAAAAGTCTCCCGTTAAGCGCTGTTTCAAATAACAGTGGGTGCCGCCATTACTTTCGGTGCACACAATCGCGTTGCCACGGAAATGTCATCGCAACGCGGTTGTTTGCACCGAAATTAATGGCGGCACCCACTCACTAGGCTTCCCATTGGTCAAGAAATGCTCGTCGCGGCTCGTGGCCACGCCTACTTCCGTTACACTTCGCTCCATGCATTGGGGATAGGGACGCCACCTCCTGCCCATTATAACCTCCTTGCCTTGCACCGTATATGTTTCGGCGCCAAAATGGCCGGTCAAAGCTAATACCATGGCTACAACACAACAGTTACAGCGGACGCTATCGAATGCGGTGCCTGAACCGATACGTTCAGCCGTGCAGTTCCCTGAGTGGCGGCTGCGGGAGGAATGGCGGCGTTGCGATTGCCTTTAGTTCGGTTCTCTTGTACAAATCGGAGCCACTTTTTCAAAGCAGGCTCGATGGCAGTTTCCCAACTGAGTTGTTCTAGTAACGTAGCTTGCCAGTGAGCGCTCCGTTTGTGTGCCACTTCTCCACTCCGTTTCATCCCAAGTCCGACCCACGCTACGATTCAATGGAGGCACTGAAGCAGCGTCAAACGACAATTGTCGCGGCGCTCGTCGTTTCTCTGCGTTTCTTATCCCCGGCTCCACCAATCACGCACAGTGGATGCGCCCTGATCCTGCGCCGGCTTCACTGTACGTGATTGGTCTAGCCGGTCATATAGCCAACGCTGAAAGGCAAAGAGCGCGCGCCGTGACGATGCACTTTGGTATGCGCTACTCGAATGGCGCCATCGCGTCGTAGCTTTGGCTGCGGTCCAACTTGCAATAAAACAAAATACAGTCTTTTTTTTTTTTTTTTTGCCCTGTGTTTTTACGTATGCCACTAGAACCCCTATGGACCAGGGGAACTCGGACCGGGACTTGTACGTGCTGTCGTCGGGGCTCGAACATGTTGTCAAAGCACAGATGTCATTTTGATTGATTGGAATGCGGACGTAATGTGTGTACGATGAATTAGCGTACCGGTTGATAGGTATCCACTCTAAGGTCTGTGGCAATGTAACGACGATAGGAGAGACTCCACTCCTTACTTCCCAGAAAGAAACTAAGCCACTACGCCGCTAAGTGAACGCACCGTTTTCTCACAAAGAAAAAAAAAAACACCCACAGCGTCGATTTTTTTGTTTTTTTTTTTGTTTTAACCGATATTTACGGGAGAGAGAAAAAAAGTTGTATCTAATGTCCAACGCGCCTTGACGTATTTAATGATAAGCAGAGCAGCTTTTTTATTTATTTATTTTTTTTTGGGGGGGGGGGGGAGAGGGGGCGGCCAGTTTAGCAGTTTATAAACTTCACACTCTAGAAAACAAGCCTATGGAACTAAAGGGAGAACGTTCGATCCCTTCCTACTCCCAGCATTGTGTGTATATGCGCGGTTCGCAACAACATCGAGTATTTAGAATCATGCCCAGAAAAAACATATTCCGTGCAAAGTACGTGCGCAAAAGCTCAAGACCATATTTGTCTCGCTAGAGAAGTACTCGATACACAGAAATAAGCATTGTACATCTCTAACGGAGACGTCCTGAACTCGAATGTGTAGTGTGTCTACACTGGGGAGCTTGATCGATGCAGTAACTGGTCCCTCCAAAAAACAGTAACGTGATTCGAATAGAGGGAAGTAGGGCACTAGAAAACAAAACAGGTAAATAAAAAAAGACAAAGGGAGAGAGCATAAATGAGGCAGAGTGAGATTCTAGCGGAAGTGCTCCGCAAGTTTCATGAAGACGGAAGGGCACAAAAAAGAAAAAGCTAAAAAGGTTTTGATCATTTCTCTGCCGGTCATATCTGAGACGCGCCTGTAATTTCGTATCATAGGGACTTTAAAGGGGCAGTGCAACGATTTTCAGACTTTGGCCAATTAACTGCGGAAATTAATCTGCGTCACATATGAAACGAAAAACCGAAAACCGCATTTTCTTGCGAGAGCTAGTTCTTTTTTAAAAAAATGAAACAAATCGAAGGTCGAAGTGCCTCAACTCTCCACGCCGACTTTCGAGTGACGTACTCTGGGGGTTCACGTGGTTTCCCCTTGGGCCCTCTTTTCAGAGACCCCAGCCGCTTCCTCCGCGATTGCCGACTTTCAAAGGATTAGCCTCGTCGAAGGTCGCGGCGCGCGATGGACACAAAGGACGGATCGCCACGGGGCTGACGGGGAGTGTAGCAGCGGACGGGGACAGGGTTTGTTGACTTCCGCGTACCTCCAGAGACGCTGTCATTTTAGTTCCCGTAGCCACCACAGGCGGCTGCAGATCGGCAAATAATGCGTTTTTTGCCTTGCGATTACGCAGCAGAATAGAAGTTTTTTGATGAAAGGTGACGCGTTTTTGGTCACTTGGGCTTGGATAAACAATATAAAAAATGCAAACTGGCAATTCTTTCAACATTAAAACCGTTGCACCGCCCCTTTAATAATTGAGTTTCAACTAAGTTCGCACACGGATGGTTGAGCTGTTAGCGTTGTAACCCACACTTGAAACGGCGGCAGTGCTGTGCCAGAACAGTGGCGTACTGTATACATTGAAATGAGCACCCTCAGTTTGTCGGCTCATAGGCTTCTATTTCGCATGTTGACCGACGCAGCAACTGCACTCAGCTCCAGCCTGTAACGGTAGTCAGGGTGGCCGAGCGCGTGTTTGCAACTTTCATCTGGAAATCTTTTTGGGAGCCCATGAGACGCGATTATCTGTTTCATCGTGTGATGGGGGACTGGGGCTACCGTATTAGGGGCGAAGCTCCTTAGGGTACGTCTAGCCTTGTCCGTCCGTCCGTCCGGCGTCCGTGCTCACAAAAAAAAAAAAAAATGTTTGCGCAGTCGAGAGGATTCGAACCTGTGCGGGGATACTCCAATGGATTTCTAGTCCATCGCCTTAGCCACTCGGCCACGACTGCGGGACGAGTAGGGGGCTCTGAGACGTGGTGATAACTCAAGAGCTGGGGATGTCATGGATGAAACGTTGCCTGTAGCCGCTCAACGTCTATACAGGAGAGGGCGCTGCAATCAAATGCGTATATAATTGCGTTAAACTTTGCATGCATGGCTCTGCATTTCACCGACCATAAAGCAGTAATGATGAAGTCAAAACGCAACCCGGAACTCAGCACTACCTATGAGCAATAAAAAAAAAATCAGCACCATCAGCACTACCTATGAACAATAAAATCAGTATCATCAGCACCACCAGAGCTTCGCCCCAATCAACATCATTCACCACGTGGAGATGCGGTCATTTTTGCCTGTGCGACAGTTGGTGTCACGTTTCTTTATTCTACGCCAGGGGTCTCAAACTCATTTGAGGTCGGGGGCTATATATCCAAACCCCGAAAGGGGTTTGGATATATCGGGGGAGGGAAGGGGCGGGGGAGGGGTAATGGATAAAAGAGTTTACGGTCCTGCTTGTCCCATCTGTAGGTTTGATTCGTTTTGGGGACTACTTTAGGCTGTTACCTGATGTGATAACAAAAATTAAAATGACTCAGCGTCGCAACCATGCTGCAATTTTTTTATAAAACAAAATAGTGCGCACACTGTATTTCCCGTTGCTAAATTCATCGGGAATTATTCAAACTCATGATGTCTTTATACGACAGTCATTGCTTTCCTGGCGATTTTTATAGATTCTACGCGATCACGAGCACCCTTTCATGCGTGCGTTCATTCAAACAAAATTGTCCCCGCGTTTTTCGTCTTTTCTTGTACCGTCTTCTGGCGGCGAGCCATCACGGCTTTTCGGGTTCCCGAAAGAGGTTGTCGATGCGCTGCACTTTTTGACTGCGCGTTTTTTGTTCGAGTACCTTTCGGTTATAAGCAAGAAAACGTTAACGCGCGAACCGTACCTTTCGACAGCGTACCTTGAAGAAAGAGTTATGCCTAACCCCATCGGGCATACGTTGGTTATTTCTTTATTTCTTATTTATTTATTTTATTTATTTATTTACTTTAAGGAGCCTTTCGGGCACTACATAGGGGGGATGTCATATGAATATTACAGATCGACAGTAGAGAGTTTAAGTAGATCGTTCCGATACCTCCGATACTGCCGATCACGATACTCCGCCACTGCCTCCCTTGTGCATGCATATTATCGTTATCGGGGCTATCGGATGTATCGGAACGATCTACTAAAACTCTCTAATATTAAAAAAAATTCTGCCCTTAAATCATTACAAAATACAATGAAAAGTACACACACGACATGCTGCATGAGTGTGACATAACTGTAACAAATTCAACAGTGACTATGCATTTTGCGAGAGAAAGGATATCCGGAGATTTTAAAAAATCTGATAATCCTGTGCAACGGCAATATTATACGGCAAGGCTTTTCACTCAGTGATAGCGAAAACAATAGGAGAATATATATAGAGAGATATTTGTGCGTGCAAATATCGGGTTTACTTTGTTGGGATGGTCTATGCGAGGAGATAATCGGTTAGCTGTCACAACGTGCGTTTGACGGAAAGACGAAGAAGGGTTATATATCTTATGAAATAAAGAGTAACGTGCGATCCGCCTTCTGCTTTCTAAAGAGGCCGAATTTAGGGAGTATTTTATGTTTCTTATACTTCTGCTGGTATTGAAATAGTCGCATGCAATAAACCGGGCTGCTTTATTTTGTTAACACTCTAATTTATTTATTAAATAGGCTTGATGGGGATTTCAAATGACTGACGCATATTCTAGTTTACTTTTAACTAGGGACGTATAGCATATTAGTTTTGTGTTAATGTCAGATGAGAATAAGCTTTTTCGCAGGAAACTCAGAGTTTGGTTAGCATAACGTAGAATAGATTTAATGTGAAGTTTCCAAGATAAATCTGATGTAAGAAGAACACCTAAATAATAAAATGTTTGTACTTTTTCTATCTCTGCGTCGTTAATTTTATAGATATGGTCAGGGTTTTTGATTTTTGCAGTAAAAGGCATCTGTTTGGTTTTTTTCTATATTAATCTTAATCTGCCAACCAATACACCATGTTGAAATCTTGTCAAGGTCTGCTTGTAGTATGGTTCTATCAAAGGGAGAAACTATGGTCCGGAATATTACGCAATCATCCGCAAAAAGCCGAATAGTTGACTGAATTTGTTTTGTGAATATCATTAATATAGATTAGAAAAAGAAGCGGTCCAAGTACAGATCCTTGTGGAAAACCTGATTTTACGGATATTGGGGAGGAAAGGGGGGGGGGGTATAATATTATCTATAACAACACACTGAAACCTGTTTGACAAAGTTTGTATTCCATTTATTGACACCCGTCTCACTATTAACATCGGTTAGCTTCTTTATTAATCTTCTACGCAGAACACAGTCGAAAGCTTTGGAAAGGTCTATGAATATTGCGTCTATTCCGGGGGACGAGTGAATACTTTTAGGAATGTCAGTAATTTGCTCGAAAAGCTGCAGTTCACAGGAACGTCCTCGTTGAAAACATGCTGGTTTAGAAAAAGAAGGTTGTTAGTTACGAGATAATTTAAAGTTTGAGAATAAATTATCTGTTCCATCAATTTACATGACACGCAAGTGACAGAAATGGGTCTGTAAATCGAGAGAGAGTTGCGATTGCTAGATCTAAAGATAGGGATGACATGGGCCAGTTTCCAATCATCGGGTAGGATCCCGGTAGAGAGCGACTTACGAAAAAGTGCTGCTAAAATTTCACTTGATATATTATTTGTAAGTTTGAGCAGCTTTGTGCTTATGCCATCCGTACCGGGGTTTGGATTTGTTGGCACACGATCTATTGCAATGTCAACTCCCTCACTGGTAGTGATTAAAGTATTCGTTTGAGTAGACGTTTTAGATATTAACATATTATCATGTGTACCTCATCCGTGGAGACGCTGCCAAAGAATGAATTAAAAGCCGTTGCTGTTTCAATCGGGCTTAAGACGTAACCCTGTTCTGACATAATAGAAGGGCCTGTATTTTTGCATTTTGGATTTATTAACCTCCAAAATATATTTAGATTAGATTTCAAAATTTTGGAGATGTTGTTAAAAACTTTTTGCTTGGCTTTCCTGATTTTCTTGTTGCATGACCTTGAGCTTGCCTGATAGGACTCCCCCAGTCATCCTGGGCGTCCGAACGTTTGGCTTTTGAATATAGTCGTTTTTTTTATTATTGATACATAGTCTCACATGTGTCGTGAACAGGGGATAACTAGCACATGGCACAATATTGATTTTCAAGATACTCGTTTCTTTCACTTTGTTCATTTTATTGCGGAAAGACTCCCAACTGACATTTACTGACCGAGAATTTAATGAATCAAAAAAAAAAAACAATTCCGACAACAAATGTGACATTTTTTGGAGGTCAGCCTTTCCATAATCAAATACTGGTTTCTTGAGAACGCCTCTGAACCCTAGCAGCAAAAACACAATGTACAATCTTATGGTCACTAATATATTCTAAAACATTAACATTAATAATGTCAGGATGAGTAGTCAGAACTAAATCTAAAATATTATGTTTACGGACTGGCTGGTTAACAGTTTGATGAAGCTGAACGGCTTCAATAATATCTAGAAAGTTTATACACTGCTGTTTATTTCCACATCGGTCATCAACTACTTTCGTATTCCAGTTTATACCAGGTAAGTTAAAATCGACAGTAAAAAAAAAGGACAGTTGGGATATCTTGTTTGTACCTGATTAAGGCTAGCGTTTAAGCTTTCAACGAAGTCGGGTGAGGAGTCGGGCGGGCAGTAACAGACAGCAAACAAACAAGAGCTAAAATTTAACCGCACCGTCACCCAAAAAAAATGAGGGCTAGCAATATCAACAAAAGAAGACGTCAATTTCCTTTTAATTGCGACAATGATCCCCCCCCCCCCCCTTTTGCCCGTGACTTGCTTCTATCTTTCCGATAGAGACAATACTTTTTTTATATATTTAATTCACAATCGGAAACCTCCTGGGTTAGCCAAGTTTCTGTTCCCAAAATAATATTAGCTGAGCAGGCATCAATACTGGAAAGTAAGTAACCTTGCCGCCATGATGAAAGAAAAATGTTTCCGGGGTCTTACCTTATCCTTGTTGCTCTTACTGGGCCTATGTGGTAAATGATGATTGTGTACCATATGAGATATTATTTTCCTTTTGGGGCTATGTAGCATTTGGCGATCAGGTATGGCTGTTTGGCATGCGGACTCCAATGCCAAAGAAGTACGCATTTATTTTCTTTCTTTTATAAAACAAACCGAAAGGTAATTTCCCACACGCGAGCCGCAGACCAAGTGGCTAGGCTTCTGCAAGGTACTGCTTGAAATGCTGGGTTTTTAATATGTTTTGCAAAAGCCTTGTGCTACATTTTTTTTTTTTTTTTTTAATTTGTATGTCCATGCATTTGTTGGTTGTCACCTAGAAATGTTGGTTTTTGTTGGTTGTTGTTGTTGTTGTTGTTGTTGCTGTTGTTTTTGCACCATTAAAAAAAATTTGGACGGCTGAGTGTTTTAAGGCGCCAAATTTCACCTCCGGTCCTCGAAAGAGGGCGTGGGTTTTAACCCTATTCCTGACATTTTCATGTTTTGTTTGGTGCTTCCATCACTGACCTTGGGATATTTTCACGCAAGCTCAAAATCTATGCTGCAGCAGAATTAAGACAATCAATTGTTCTAAGTTTTACAATGTGCCTGAACAAAAACACTGAAATCGAGTGTCGACAGGGCACCAATATAAAATATTGTAGCGAAGGAAACCTCGAAACTATCCCCCCATTGAAATTAAATACTACGCATGAACACACTCTCCCGCCGAACACGCGGGCATGCGGGAAAGCAAAACCCAAGAAAATTATGATTTTTTTTTTTCTTTTTGAGCAGGTATTTTAATGTGAGCGCGTTTCAGTGAAACCTTCGATATCTGCGATTTACAGGTTTCCGTGCGTTAAGCAGTGAACGGAAGTAGTGCATTCAATCAAATATTTCGACTATCCTAAGGTTAGTTTGGCCGCGGCATGTTGAGAACTCGAACGTGGTTGTTCAAGTGCAGACAGGGCAGGACCAGCGCATGAGACGTGCCGTACACGGATACCGGAGTGCGTTTTGCCGTTTGCTCACGGAGTAAAACCATGGAGCAAATCTAGGGCCCTCATTGGCCTATTTGAACGTCCCGCTCTTTCGCACTGAGCCCTCGCGCTCGTTGTTTGAGAAAAGAAGACGGTTCTCACCGAGGACGGCGGCGGGGTCACACTTTTCGCGGGTGCAGTGGAGTGCGGCGGGCTGTATCACTGGGGCGCGTGTTTTAACCCACCCGGCCCCCCTCGTTCACGCCGCTTTGTGACGACAGTCTGCGGCGGCACATTACTAGGCGACACGAGCGGCGCGGCTGACGATATATATTTGACGGTAAACAGAAGGCTAGTTTTGGCGGCGGATACAAACCCCAATACCGCGTGGTTGAACGCTAAAAGCGTCGGGGGCCTGAACCGCGTGTAGAAGCGAAACGCCAAGGTAACGACGTCGGTTCCCGATACGGCTGCAAGCCCAGCCAAAGCAAGCAGCAGGCCAGCAAGCAAATCTCTCAAGGCGGCCTCTCTATATCGGAGGCGGCATCTGTGTACGCGAGAAATACTGGCGCCCGTTTATCCCGCCGGAGGCGCGCCGATTTGTGACGTGCGTCAGAAAATGCCAGCCAGAGGTCCCGGATTCGCCCCAGCAATTTGCTCCGTAAGGAAGCAACTATACGCATTTGGCGTCCCAAATTCATTATTAGAGCTTTCAGAAATATCCCCAGAGACCTTTCAACGGGAGGAATTATGGGGCTCTTCGGATGTACGCTCGTGCCGGCTCGAATGCTTCGTATATCCTGATAGCGGCATGGTCCATTCACTTTTATCATTAAAAGCTCAAAATACACAAAAAAATAACGCGAACGGAAAAGAAGGTTATCACATACTCTGTTTTGCATTCCTTTTGCCTTCTCTGCGTTCTGAAATCACGAACTGTTAAACCAACGTCAACTTTGTCTTCGCTTCTTGGATAATTTCGCGTCCCGTACACCTGAACGTCACAATGCGTAAAGCAGACGCTGGGGGCCCCACATATTTCCGGAAAGGTCTATTGACCATTTGTACAGTCAATGACGTTTGCAAAATGTTCGGTACGGGCTCATACCCTATGGCAAAGAGCGCAATCTATGTTTAAAATTCCCGGGGGACAAGTGTCCTTTTCTTTTCTTTTTTTTTTCTTTCTTTTACAGATTCGTTCGTTTTGAGCGTTGCCGCGTCATCGCTGATGTGAACACATGTCGACCAGATGGCAGAAGAGGTGTTACGTCACTCGTAGTGTGTGCGGATAAAGTTAGAAAGGAAGCTGGTCAAGATACTCTGCTCAGCCGGGAGAAATGCGAAAACAACCAAACCAAACAACTTGACGAGGCTCCAGTAAACAATAGCCTTTGTCCTCGTGTGTTGACCGCTGCAGCAGCTGCACTCAGCTTCGGCCTGCAACCGTAGTCAGGGTGGCCGAGCGGTCTAAGGCGCCAGATTTAAGCTCTGGTCCTCGAGAGAGGGCGTGGGTTCGAACCCCACTCCTGACATGACGTATGTTTTAGTTTTGCTTTTTGTTCTACCGCTCACACTTTTGCCGAAGCGCAGAATTTAGCAGAACTACGTGAATCGTGCTCTACTGTTCGCCTAAATTAAGACACTGTAATCAGGGATAGAGTGAATGATGCGACTAGCTCTGGGAAAGGAGTCTTTCGCATCCTTAGTGATCTCACATTTGCGATATAGGCGTTATAAGCAAGAAACTCTACCTTCTTCCCTTTACTGCGGACTCCAGTAATATTACAAAAAAACAAAAATCTTGAAATGCTCAGAAAGATATAACTTTATAGACCTCTATTTCTCTGTAACATTCACTATAAGATGTTTGCAAATGTGCTAAATGAAAGACTACAGTCGGTAATCGAAAAGCTGATTCGTGAACACCAGACCTGCGGAATACGTGGCTAAACCAAATAAACATACATTAGGCTCGTTCAGTATTATATTGCGCATCAGACTACAATGAACAAGTAGCGTTCGTACAAATAAATCTTGCAAAAGCTTTTGACAGCGTAAGTCACTCTTTTTTTTTTTTTTTTTTTACACTTCTTAAGTTTGTCAACGTGGGAACGACATTTTCAGATAGTATCGGACTTTGCTACATGAATTGTTCCGCAGGTCTGATAATAATTAGGGCTGGGAACGTGATCGATTAACCTACCGATTAATTCATTACTGCTTTAATCGCGATTATTTTTTAATCGATTAATCGGTTAAATTTTGACAAACAGCAAAAAAGTAAAAATGTTACGCTTTCACCACGGAGACGTGGACGAGAGGACCTGTACGTAGGGAATCTCTAGGTGAAGTTTTGGCCTCATGTAAACTTTAGAGGCGAGATCTGTATCTTTAAACAAGTGGAGAAGGTGATACGTGTCCCAGCCACTTCAACGCCGTGCGAGTGTCCGTTTAGCGCAGTAGAGTCTATAGTAAACAATCAAAGGAGCTCACATTAGAGAATATCAACGAACCTCTTTGCCTTTGCGGCCGAAGTAATAATTTGTGAGTGTAGGTGTATTTGGACAGCTCTCAACTATACATTAAGGTTGATTTAAAAACCTAAAATGTACATTGCACCGTTTATCAAATATTCGTCGAAAGCGAAAAATCTAAATTGGACTGTTTAAAATCTTTTAAGCATTGGAATGAACGAAACCTATTAACCTATTAATTAATCGAATAAAGTGTGGCGATTAATCGGGTTGACATTTTAATCGACATCCAACCCTACTAATAATCAATAATATACTCTCTGATAAAGTTCAAATAAGATCCTTCGTTAGGCAAGGCTGCCCGCCATCACCGCTTCTTTTTGCTTTGTACTTAGAGCTTTATGTTTAAGCGTACTTAAAAGAGAAAGAATTCAAGGATATTCTTTGATGTATGTTGAGACAAAAGTCTTTGCATACGCAGATGATATCGCAATGATCTCTAGGCTACCGATAAAAAAGGTGTTGAAGAGCACTTGACTCTACAGCACATTACTGCGCCTTCGGTAAATGCATCCAAATGCAACGGCCGCTGGTAAAGTTCCTGGGCCACGAAACCCTCTTTCTTTGCTGGGATATCATGGAATCGGAACATTTTTACATATCTTGGAGTAGCACTCACAAATTCGAAGTAGTGCATATTACTGGCCATCCATAACAACCACTTTAAAAAGAAAGAGAGACGCGTGGAAATAGAGATAGGTCAATTTCTACAAGAGCCAGTGTCTGCAATATGTCTAAGCTTATGTGCATACTTCAAGAGCTTCACTGTGCTAGAACGAACGTACAAGAATTTCACAAGATATTTGCGAGATTCACATGGTGCTCTACGTGGGAGCCTATTAGAATGGATAACCTGTTCCTGTCGCTTGAATATGGTGGTCTGGGATTACATCACATAATTGTTCCCCATTTGGTGTCCCGATTATTTTTCTTCAAAAATGTCAATCACAATTTTCTCAAAGTCATGCTCCAACTACATTTTGCAGAAGTGTTCAACTATTATGTCGCTTCAGCGGGCGAAACATTTCAGGGAAGGCCTTGGTTTTTTTTTTTTTTTTTTTTTTTTTTAAGGAAGCAGTTGATGCCTTTAATTTGCTCGAAGCTCCATTTTCATTGGAATATTTGTTTCGTGTGTCAAAAAGAATTATAGAAAGCATGTTCTAGCTGCCACTTTATCGTACCTGGATTACTTAGAAACCCGTTTGCGATGTATTTAAATGAATTAAGAAGATGGACGTACTCCCCACAACCAAAACGTTTTTCTTTAAATTACGCCCATCCGCCTTTAAAACCTGTAAAAAACATACCCAGATAAAAAAAAAATATATTTATACCTTGGACAGTAAACTGTGGACAATACAACAAGCCAGAGACAATAGGGAATTGTTTCATATATTGCACCGGTACATTTTTATTCTGGGACGTACTGCAACGCACGCTTAAAAATATCTATGATCTTAGACGATTACAGTCTTCGCTTTCTCCCGTTTTCAAAAGATGAAATTATCCCGTACGACATGTTGGCACTATAAGAACTTTATAGTTTATGGAAGTGCCGGATGATAGACAGGAATGCAGAAAAGCCGCGTATGACGAAGTTCCTTTTTATAGAACAGGTGGCGCATGTGAAAAGCGTATATGCTTCCCCACTCAGTCAACCCGATTGGTTTCCGTTCTTTGACGCATGTCTAGGGCCTACCAGATTTCTAAAAGGAGCGAGTTTGGCGTAAGCGTAAATTTTTTTAGAGCCAGAGTCTTTTAGGGCCAGAGTCTTATGTGTATGAATATAACACCCAGTGGCGACATGTATAAAACGCCGAATGTGGGTGTTGCGCATGACATTGTTATGGAAATATGTTTTAGCAGAGAATGTTTGACTGTTCTTACATGTAGAATCAGTGGCATAGGCACAGGAGAGGGGGGGGGGGGGGTTGGGGGGTCGAACCCCCACCCCCCAAAATGCCAAGCCTGCCCCCCCCCCCCCCCCCCCGCTGGCCCCCCTGCACACGCAGTCGGTTTTGCACGGGGCATGGGCAAAGGGGAGCGCGGACTATTTCCAACTTGTATGCTTTCGGGAAAAGTGTTTGTGAGGTACAAAAATGCTCAAATAAATAGGCAATATTCCTTCATTCATGCTTATTTGATGGGATGCAAAACTTGTCTCAGATATATAGAGAACGGATATTTCGAAACACTTGTGGGGTGAAGGATGACAATTTCAAGGCCAAGTATAACAAACTATCCTCACTAAAATACACGGTTCAATCAAACCAAAGTGAACATAATAAAACGAACACATGGTGATAATATAAGACAATGTCAGTGATGTAAGTAATATTAAGTAAATTGTAAAAACAACTGCACTGTAAGCAACGGTTGGAGCTGCGCTCACGCACACCTTGTGTACTGATCAGAATTACGTGCTTTCGACTAAAATTAATAATAAAGAGTTTATCTCCGTCGTACGTTGATGGTTGCGATCAAGAAAAAAAGCTGTATGGCACAGCTTGACAAGTTCTTGAAAAGTGAACAGAAAAAAAAAATTCACAAATCTTGATTACCACAATTGAACAAAACATCGGCTATAACAGGGAAGTGACTTATTTGCAGACAGGAGTTAGGAGACCCCAAAAGTGTAGTTCATACACAGATTCATTTGTGGAGAAAATTAGTCGAATTTCTCTAAGAGACAATGTACTAAATTCCAATTTTTTATCTTCAAGTAGGATAAGTATTTTTGGGATTGTATGTTTAAGCATTTTTGTGCCATAGTTCATTTTGCATTGACCACCTCCCAACATTCCGCACGACGGGTAGAACACACGCGAATATTTTCAGAGAGCTGTCCATGGTTTATCAAAAACCTTGTACCCCTAATTTGTTCTAGTTTTAGACTAGTGACAAGTTTATAGCTAAATAGAGCATCTATATTGATAACGCAAAACCTATTAAATAAACTAGTTGTGTGGAAGTCAAATGGAACGTCTTCTCTAGCCCTTAACGCTTTTTTGTTGTTGTTACAAATGTATTTTTTCTTGATTCGTTGATGCTGTGGTACCCCAGACTAAATTACAATAGTTTATGTGGGAGTAAAATATCGAGTTGTATATTAATAATCTCACCTTTGCTGGTAATATGTACCGGTGGCGGTTTATCACACCTACTACTTGTAACAGCTTAGAAATAAGGTAGTTGACATGACTATCTCATGACATACTCTCGGTAAAAATGACGCGAGCTTGAAAGAGTTTACAATCTCTATTTTGGAGGAGTTCAAAACGATATCTTGTAGTTGTGACTAGCTTACGTTTTGGGAAAAAAAGCCCTGCTTTTGTTTTTTCGACGTTGATTTGTAGTGAATTAATACGACTCTAAATTCATGTCAAATAGAACATCGACATTTTCAGCTGAAAAAAGCAAACTAGTGTCATCAGCATAATTGATAAATGTTGCATCAGAGTAATATTCACAATATCATTAACGGTATTGAAAAGAAAAGGACCTAATATAATCCCTGTAGAACACCAGGAAGAATACGCTTCAAACTTGACGAATATCTATCAATATAAACTAATTGCATTCGATGCCCTAGGTAAGATTTCACTAACTGCAAAGCATACCCTCGAACCTCATATGTATCCAATTTTGCTAGTAAAATTTCATGAGTGAGGCAATCTAAAGCCTTTGTGAAGTCCATGAATGCTCCAAGAACAATTTCTTTTCTTCAAGATTTAGCAAGATTAATCTTTCCTGGACGAGTAGGGCAGCCTTGGTAGATTTATGCTTTGTAAAACCAAACTGAGAAGCAGTTATTAAGTTCTGCTTAGTTGAAAAATTAGTTAGACGTGTATGAAGTTCTTTTTCAAATGCTGTAGAAAATACTGGCGGCAATATATAAATCGGTCTGTAACTACCCATATCGTTTACACTCCCCTTTTTGTGTAGTGCTGTATCTTTGGCTATTTGCATTCGTTTAGGAAAAACACCAGTAATCAAAGAAACATTATTTAAATATATACGTTAGCACTGCCACTAATAAATGAACAACATACTTAACAGGCCTCATTTGCAAACCACTCACGTCACAAGCTTCACCATTTTTAAGTTGTAAAATCACATTAATTACCTCAGGTTTTACAACCGGTTCTAAAAAAAATCGAGCGGCTGCATCTATCATCATCAAAAACACAAGACTTTACAGTCAATCCCGCTTCCAATATTCACAAAATGCTCGTTAAAAGCGTTCGCCAAAGAACATCCGGTTAGTTCAACACCGTTACACACTATTTTATTAATTGAAATAGATGAATGATTTATATTTAAAAGAGAGACTCCTTCCACGTGACGTCCGTACACCCCTCTGCTGCCTTGAACACATTGAAGTAGTAGCGTTCTTTGGCACGCCGTAAATTACCACGCATAAAAAAGTAACTGTGACTAGTTATTTCGGAAAGCAATTTACAGGCTCTCTTGATCCTCTCATTTATGCCAAGTGCCTACACATTAAGATGCAGCCGCCTGCGTAATGCCGGTGAACCCTCCCCGAAATAAAATCCTGGCTACGCCACAGTGTAGAATGTATGTGTGCTTTTTTTATTCGCAAGTCTTACATGTAATAAAGAAAGAAAGAGTCAGGGTGGCCGAGCGGTCTAAGGCGCCAGATTTAAGCTCTGGTCCTCGAGAGAGGGCGTGGGTTCGAACCCCACTCCTGACATGCTTATATTTTAGTTTTGTTTTTCGTTCTATCACTCACGCTGGACGCTTTTTGCTCAAGCGCAGACTTTAGCAGAACTACGAAAAACGTGTTCTGTGTTTTACGGTGCACCTAAACTAAGACATTGTAATCGTTGCTCGTCCGGGAACATGCGCCCATCGAAGTAAGAACATTTGAAATAGAATCAATGATGCGATGACCTCGGGGAATGGAGGCTTTCACATTCTTCGAGATCTCACACTTACGCTTTTGACGCTGCTGGATTGTTCCCATTACCTCGTAGCGTCGGCCACGAAAAAGCGCAGCGAACCTTACTCCGTTTCTGCATAGCTTGACAAAAAGCGAAAGCTGCAGCCTCCGCGGTGTAACAAGAGTGACGAAGCGAAGCATGTGACGGCTTCCCATAGGACGAGTACACTCCGAATATGCATGTCATGTGACTCGCTCTGGTGCCGACTGGATCGCTGGGGTCATTGTTGCCACTGTTTGTCACCCTACGTTGAAACGGAGCATAGGGATTCGGGATTCATTTAATCATACAAAGTGCGAAAAGAGTATTGACAAACCCTAGACCAAATGGGCGCGTTATCTTCTAAGAACTTTTACGCAAACATGTCTTAAAACATCTCCGTTTTCCACTTTCTCCTTTCTACGTATTTTCAGCTGAAAACGAGCACGTGATTGTTTTCTTTGTCTTCTTTTACTTTTTGTCCCCTGTTACACTCACCATTTGCATTTCAGCGACATAAGTCAGGGCAGGAAGAAAAACTAAATCGTTAGCCCAGATCACATGAAAAGCCCAAACTAAATATGAAGGAAGTAGAAGCTTGTGGAAAGGTCTTGAAAACAAAAACAACAAAAAAGTTCACTGGAAAACTCAGAGTGACAGCAGTAGTTTCGCCGAGCTTCTTAACTTCTTTAGGGTGGAAACAACCCTGAAAAAGCTAAGCATTTTGGCTAAACATTGTCTGGTAGCTCAACAGGCCGCCAGGATCGTACGGAACTGTAATGACGATTTGTGGAAGCTCAATGCCACCACAGAGCAGACAATTAGGTTCACGTTTGGTTAGCTGGTTGTGCACCGACCTATCATGACACCTCCTATTTTAGCTGAGACAGATGCGAAATCAAGTTGAGTCACGATCGGCTGTAGCAACCTTCCCCATCCATTTGGATTACGGTGTCCTTCTTTAGTAAACCAATTTAGAATCATATCTGAGTCAGTGCGTGATTGAGTTTATAGAGAAAAACAACGAGGAAAGGAAAGGAAAATGCGGAGCGAGAAGTTAATCTTCCAATCGCGGGGTTATCTTTCTCGTGCCGCCTGGAGAAAAGGAAACGAAGAGTGGTTGGAAGGAGGAAGAAGGCTGGCGCCTGCTAACAATCAACAAAAAACACGAAAGCTTCTTTCGTCAGTATGGATGCAGTTGCGCGTTCGCGCACGTTCTCCCTTCCATCGTGTGGCTATCAACGGCAATCGCAAGGACCTGAGCGTTTTAACTTTTAAACCACCCTTTGAACACGTTAGATCGCACTAATGATCGTATTATTTTTCGGGGCTTCTGGTCAAAATGTCCATCGAGACGAAATGTCTATCGGGTGAAAATGTTCAACAGGTTACGTGAGACGCGTGTCAAAATGTCCAATCGGGTTGAAATGTCCACCGAGTCAAAATGTTCATCGTGACCAAATGTCCAATAGGGTCAAAATGTCCACCAAGTCAAAATGCACATGGGGTCGAAATGTTCACAGAGTCAAAATGTCCATCGGGTCCTTTTTTTATTATTTGCGTGTTTTGGAGACTCGACAAAATATATTCCTAAACAGGGTTCAACTCGGAGCCCAGAAAACAAAAGTGACTAACAGTTCAAAAACCACAAAGTGTACGAAAAATAAAGCCGTCTCTCAAACTTTATCTTTCCACATACACGTTTCATGCCACCCTTTTCTCAGTGTTTGACCGGTTGACCCAGTGACGAAGTGTCCTATGACAAATTGGTCGCATAGCAGGGCTACGTGACCAGTTGTTTGTGATTGTTTTCTAATTGCAAAATTTGTGAAACTGAAGTCAGCGAGCGCGCCCCATTTTCTCATAGGCATTTCATGCCTCCACTTCGGATCAAAAACTACAAATGACACAATTCTACACATGTCTCCAAAAATCCTAAAAGTCACACTCGTCTAGACAAAACCATTCAGAAAAAAAAAAAAAACTCTCTGTCAGATAGGATAATAGATGGCGTGCTGACGCAGTTGTCACTAAAGTCCCTAGATAAGAGCTTCCTACAAGTAGCGACATTCTTTGAAGCACCGACAGCGTGACGGTGCAGGTTTTAAGAAGCGAATGGCGGCGCACAGCATAGGTTTGAACTGAATTCCGCCATTTTGTTCCAGCGGAATGTGCTTTGTCATTTGTATTGGTTGTCAACCGATGCTCTGTTGAAAAACGCCTCAACTATCTCTCTTTCGGTCTCGTTACGGGCTTTTTTTAATAAACTTTTTTAGTTCTAAAACGGGTTCACACCCGCAACGCATGCAGTGAACCGCAAGATGCTTTCCGACTTATTACAGACCGCAAGTCGATGCTCACTCGCCTTTCATTAAAACATCGCCCCGTCTGTTCTATGCAAACGCGCCCGCATGTTAGCAGTATCTCGTAAACAACATTAGATGTGTAGGCCGTAAATTGTGTAACGTGCTTCTTCGAGCGCTCGACACTCCTCTCCTTTGTCAACGTTTGCTAGCTTGCACGGCGGAGAAAAAACAACACCAACTTCATATTTTACTGCTATCTTCTTTACACTGTGTGACACCCTATGCAAATAAGGAATCACTTAAATCTTTGATTTCTGAGCTTTGTCTTGTTGACCATCATCTGTGCTGGCGTGACGCTTGATTCTTTGCAGGATGCTTTCACACACACTGGAAATCAAGCAGGCAGTGTAACCTGCATTGTTTAAGCACTCTATCTGATGGTTAAGACTGGTCACTACTTTGTGATGGCAAATTTTTGACAAGGCAGCCTGACGGCAGAAACAGGCTATGCCTCTTTCCATCAACTTTGAATGAGCACTGTCAAAAGTCTCGAACGCTGTCTCGAACGCTGTTTGTACCAACAACACACGTGACTCTCATAAAATGCAAGCTGCAGATCTAAAAACTGGGTGCACTGGTCCTTCGGAGGCTCCCAGGTGAACTTTTCTGTCAGACAAGATGGCAAACAAATTGACAATCTTCGTAAATCAGTCGCTGAAGCTAATCTACGGATGGTCGTCCCGGAGATTAGCTTTTGCAAGAGCTAATCTACGGGATTAAAATCTTACAAGTGTAGTGTTGATAAAATACCAGTTGCAAGTTAGCGCCCGTCTGTGTCGTGTGTGTTTTCTTCTCCGTCCTTGTCTTGTTTTGCGCTTTTAGCCTTTTAAATCGTAATATTTGTTTTATTTTTCGAATAGAAAAAAAAAAAACATTCTCTCCTACACATCCGGCACGGAAAAATATGGTTTGTCACAAAATTAAAAAGTCACTCGGATTTGCGCGAGTGGTCAGACTATGACCGTTTGTACAAGAACGCGTGTTCATACTACATATATACATTTAAACAAGTCGTTATCAGCACCAGTGTTAAAATACGAGTCACCCAGGTAAACTGTCTAATCTGTCAAAATGTCCATCGTGACGAAATGTCGATCGAGTCAAAGTGTCCATCTAGGTCAAAACGTCCATCAAGGCGAAATGTCCGTAGAGTCAAAATGTTCAATATTCGACATTTGGACTCGATGGACATTTTGAACACGAATCAGTCTTCGGAACCTATTAATAACGGCATTCCCGCGGCGTGTGTTCTTGAACGCAGCCACTGTGCACCCGGAGTTGATGGTGGTGAACGCGGGCTCCGAAACCGACGGCGAGCTGTCCCTGCTGGTGCCGGTGGCTACCTCGCTCAGCCTGGCCCTGGCCGCCGCGGCCATGGTGCTCGCCTACCTGTGCTGCAGGCGCCGGACCTTGGGAGACGGCTTCCCCAAGGAACACGGTCAGCGGGAGGCTCCCCAATCTTCCCGGGTCCAGAGCTCAATTCACTCGTTTCTCGCACCCTCGGAGGCATCTAGGATTGCATATGTACCGATTTTTAGCTGCGACGATATTGATAGGCGGACAAAAGATCGCATATTCCAGGTTACATACCGTATCAGCTTAGCTTGGCAAAGAGTGAATACAAAGCTCTTTGAGTCATATTAGAGTGCAAAAGCGAGGCACGTGGTAGTCTTCTACAGGAGGCGGTTCCTGCGGTAGGTAGCTACGTGCGACGCTCTGACGCCCTGACTGGGTCACGGGGGCCATAGCTTTCACCCCTCGCCACTGCATCTTGCAAGAGTAGCGTACCGCTGCGCTCTGTGTTCTAAGACGTCTAAGGCCGCGCTCTCACTGCCAATACATCATACAAAAGACAGTCTGTAGACACTGTCTAAGGAACGACTCCTCTTTTTTTATTATTCTTATTACAGAGTCATCGGAACTATTCGGGAAATAGGGGGGGGGGGGGGGCGACGGTTGTCGCCCATGGTGGGGGCCAAGAGCGATTTTCCGCCTCCTCCCCTGTATTAACTGCATTAATTTTTTTTTAAATATCTGGGGAGGAGATCGTGTCTCCAGGTATGACGATCTTTCCCCATTCGTCATAGAAACACTTCCTGCAGAAATGTTCGATGCGCGCATATGTATAAAGCAAAAAAGCTTCGAAAATGGTTGAGGCATCTCCGAAGGTAGTTCTGTCATCGTATCCGCAGCGGACACCGCGTCTTTTATGTGATGTATGAGCAGAGTGATTGTGGCGTTAAAGTGGCACTAAACCACTCTCTGCGATAGTCCGTTTATGGTCAAAACTCAGTCTTAACGGTGCACTGTAAATCTGGTTTACGATAAATTTAAACGGCGACCGTAGAAATCTACGGTCGCCGTTTAAACTTACGGTAAACCAGATTTACAGCGCACCGTTCTTTTTACGGTGCAATTTAAACGGCGACCGTAGATTTCTACGGTCACCGTTAAAATTTATCGTAAACCAGAATTACAGTGCACCGTTATTTTTACTGTATAATTTTGGCAGCATTAGCTGCCTGGTATTTGACCGTAAATTTTACGGTCCATTTTTATGCGACCGTAATACGTTGGAAACTATCTTACTGGACCACACCATTATAGTCATTTGAACCGCGTAAACCATACAGCGTAAAAAAAAAAAAAGCTCGGCGGAGTATTTTGGGGTTGTTGTGTTGCACTATTCAACTGTCTTTAATTGCGCATATCTAGAGTGAATAAGCAGTCATGCACAGACAATTTTGTCTGCGGCGAGGTCGGCTGCTCTAGCAGCACTCGATGCATTAATATTTCTGACCCGTGCTGTCAAAGGAAAGTAAAATATGTTATATTTATTTGCATTTCCATTTATATTCCGACATGTCGTCGATTCACTGAAGAACCTTCACGTTTACGTATGTTTTCTCATGTTTTATTTGGGTTCCTCGTTCAGGGTTGATCCCAACATCTGTAAGAACAGATTTACGAAGTAGTTTGTTTACTACCGCAGCTCATAATACGACAGTTAAAAAATAATTAGACAATAAATACCTAAATTGGCCAGTGACTAAAGCTTTTGAAGCACTGATCTTTCGAATAAGCCCAAGTAGCCTAGCACCCAGTATTGTAGGTTAATAATACTCCCCCATATGAACTTCTAAATTCACATACACTTTTTTTACCAATCTCACACCAGGTTAAGGACCGATCAGCCATTCACCTAATTACATATTTTGATGAGTTTTAAAATGCAAATAAAGAACGAAAGGGAATATCTGCCAGTTCTCAACTCTCAACGCAACGCATTATACATTATATCATTATAATTTTGAACACTAAAATAGATCATTAATATTTTTTTCTCGCTCTACACTAATAAATTGCTCTAAAATTAGTTGTCTTTATGTTAAGCAATTTCCACATCTTTGAATGGACACACTGCTAATATTATGTAACAAATATTTAATTGAACCACTTTTAGCAAGACCTCCACATCTTCGGGATATTGAAAATGTTAAAGTTCAGAAAATATATCCCTACTGGATCTAAAGCTGCAACAGCAGCCCTTGGAACTGATTTATCTTTTTGTTTCGTAAAAATTGAAAGTGGAAAGAAAAGCCTTGTTATTTTGAATACACATTTTAAGTCTTTTTGAACGAAGACTATAGTCGCCGATGGCGTCGTGAGGCAGGTACCTAAGTTATAAAGGAGTCAATGCTATGAAGAGCTAATTATATTTGAATTTTAAACGAAAAGTACCACACATTAAAAATATCGTTTGGTAGCGTGTATTCGTACACTATCAAATATATGTAAGTAAGCGAAGGACAGGGAACACGAAATAAAATGATCAGACTTGCTTTTTATTCTATACTATCTCACCCTAGCATGGCTCTAGCATTGACAATAACTTTCGCAGCACAAGTTTTGATGCAAGCAATGGACATTCTAAAACAAGAAGCTCACGTCTGGAACAATTGCTGAAATGTATGTTAGATGAGATGAAATATACAAACGAACAAAAACACACCAAATGATGCCAAGAAGCACAAATGAGCTCAATACCTTTGAATAAACTCCAAGGTGGTTCAATCTCTTCTGTGTACGCAATCTTGAAAACATAGTACGCGCTGAATAATACAGCCAGTGCGTGGTCGAACATGTGAATTCCGTCCATCACAGTTATTCCATCAATGAAGATTGAGAGCATTCTGGCTGAGCAGATGCTTTCCCCTAGAAAAGAAAGTAATGATAAAACAAAAGGCGGGAAGGTAGATATAAGATGTAGTAAATTGCAGAACTATAACTGTAGTTCAAAATCATTATAAAATTATAGGCAATATTGATGACTTAGGGTTCGGAAAGTAATCAGCGAATGCTCACCATGAACTACAATGCTTGGGGAGATGGGTGGTGCATCTTGATTCATGTCAGTTACTGATTGGCCTTAGTGGCAGGCCCATCACAGAATTCCTCCAAAAGACCGGGTAAGTGGGATTCGTTTTGAGGCTCGGTAAATACCTGGTCCAGATTTGTTTTCTAGGGAGTATTTTAGTGTCTCTTTAACGGGGACATGCGGCGCAAACCGGTCCTTTTGGCCACGACTACGTCCCATGTACATACTCACTTTTTCCACATAAGTGCTTCCTCAAATATGCAGACCTCATCTGTTCTGGAAGAAAGACGGTAGCATTCAGGTACATAACGTTGTACTCAATGTCACGCATAACTGGGGTAGCCTCGACTGAACCAAGCACGTTTTGAAGGCTTTCAGCAAGTTTCCCGAACATGCGTTCTTTTACAAGAGATGGCGACGTTGAAATTCATAAATGTTTTTTTAAACGGTTGATACCGGCATAAGAAGCTTTCCGTTCAACTTCAAACAATAATAAAAAAAAAAAAAAACAAGATTGTATTTTACGTTTTTTTCTTCCGCAGAGAGACATTCACACGTCGTAGTTATCATCAGGGGAATGCATCACGTTAACAGCACCGTCTTCATTAGAATCCGCACTAGTCGACCGAGTCGAAGGGTCCTCAACCTGAAGCGGGGCTGCAGGCGATGCGCCGTACCCAATAAACCCGTCCATCGTAAATGCGCCCAGTTCAAATGTGCCGTGAACTATGAGTTCACACCGAATACCTTCTGACAGTTGGAGCACGTACACGAACCCAAAATACCGTCAGTGATGTGGCCTTTTAGATGTTTTAGCAAAGCCTCCCTTGTGCGGCACTCCTCTAAGCATGCTGACAAAGTGCACTGAAAGCTTTCCAAAATCCTCGAAGCAAACCGAACTTACCCTTAGGCGTTCGAATGCCTATGTCTTCTCAGAATATGACACCTGAGAGCATCACACGTAACAAACTGGCGACAGCATCCTTCGTCCACACACGAAATATTTCGAGAACTGAAAACGTGCTCCTTGAACAGAAACTACAAATTCTGCAAGTAAACATCTTATTAGGGTGTTGTATAGATGCCACCAACACACTATCCTTGTCAAGCAGGCAACAGATTGATGATGAAATACCTGTCTCGAGTATCCAGTTGCCTTCCGCTCCAAATTTTCAGGTGCACAAAAAGCCGGGAATGCCACGAACGAACGACGACAAAATGGCGCGGAAACGGGCGGGAAAATGAACCGAACGTCCGCTTCTTCCACTTCTTCCCGCGTTGTCCCAACCAAGGGCGCTTTCCTCCGCGAATCTCGCCCGTCGCATTGTTGCTCTATTGTTGGCTCCTAGCTGTTTTTTTTTCTTCTTTTTCTCTTGGCTGGCGCGGCGTCGCATGTTGAAAGGAAGAACAAAGAAAGGAGGTGAAGGGGTGAGAGGAGCCTCTCTGGGTTCCCGCAGCACCCGTCGCTGCTTCCGAAGGTCAAGCGTGGTGACCAATTAGCGATGCGCGTCTTTTCTTTCTGTTTTCTTGCTCCAAGGAGTTTTGCGTTTCCCTCTCGCTCTTTTTTGCTCGTTTACGGTGCATTTGAGGTAATTCCTTTTCACGGCGTACTCGCAGTTTTTATTAGCGTATACCGCCGTAAATTTAACGGTTATTTTTTACAGTGTATGGGCTCTAAGCATCCTACGAAACCTATCGTTACATAGTTACACTTAGCTGATTTATCTATTAAAACCGGTATCAAAAGATCGATTAGCTCGGAAGTATCGCAGACACCAGAGGGCGCCTTCGAACAAGGAAGGTAAGCGCTCTTCCCTTCCTCGTGCAATGGCGTCATCTGGTGTCGATTTTTGATACCAGTGTTAATAGAGAAATCGGCCACGTATAAGTATTTTTTTTTTTTTCAATGATGCTTAAAGCTCAGTTTGAGTGAGTTATGACCATAAATAGAGTACCGCTTTTATGTTGTTTGATCTCCCCCTCTTTCTCGCTCTCTCTTTCTTTCACATACATACATGTACACAAGCACGCATGCACACGCACGCACGCATGTACGCACAAACGCACTAAAAATGTTCCCAACTTTGTTTTATACACGATGAAATACTCTCCCCGGGGGCCGTTGCAGAGCCCGTGGGCATGCGGTGCGCCAGCGCTGACCAGCTGGCCGAGTCGGCGCTCGTCAAGCGGGCCAGCCTGGACAACGTGCTGTCCACGCTCCAGTCGTCGCGCCCGGGCTCTTACCTGGCGTCGCCCTCCAGGAGAGCTGTCGCCCCCGTCGCCACGCCAACGCAGGGCCGACAGAGCATCAGTGAGAGCCTCTCTTTCCCTTCCCTCGATAGAGTGAGAACGCCTCGGCGCTCCGGTCGGCGATGTGTGACTTCCTAGGAATGTGGCGCCCTTCATATGGGCGACTATAGCTAAACATCTTCACGAGCACAACCTACTTTCGAGGCAACAAATAGACAGTTCTACCCACATTCGCTGGTGTCATTCTTTGCTTGAGGGTATCCGCGACTAATCTTTGGTTGTGCTCTAGTTACTGAGTTTAAATTCAGCGTTTCTTTTTTCCTTCCGGACACCGGGGAATGTTGCGCGTGTAAAGTGGGCTAATTTAGTGGTCTAGGATGAGACCTAAAAAGTTTCTAATTGAGATCATGCCTTTTAAGTTACTGGTTAAAAATTAATTACTCCAAAGTAATCATTAAACTAATTATATCGAACGTTATTCATTTTTTCCAATACACCCTTTGGCAGAGAACAATGGGACATTAGCTCTTCTGCGCAATTAGTACTTTTTGCAGGAACGATTTGGCCGACTCTCCGAGAAACACCCTGTATAATGTTATCTTTAATTATGTTTCTTAAAGACAACGGTCATATTACGTGCAAAATTCGAATATATAAGCAATAAATGTTGCAACAAAGTAAAAAAAAAAGAAATGAGAATAAAGAGAAAACGTAGTTTTTAGTGACCAAAGTCAGTAATTAGTTAAGAGTAAAAGGGAACCTCCTCCTGTCCGCTTTAGCAAAGCGGACGCTGGAGAGGAGGTCGCCTCCTCTCCAGCCTTTGCTCTGCTAAATTGGAAAGAAGTGGGAGGAACTCCCACTCATAGCCGTGTATACAGAGAGTTTGGTCAATGGGAGGCGCGGGCAGAGCCAGGGCGTGCACCAGACTCGGAAAGAGGGCTTGGCATGCTCTCTTGACCAAACAGAAGCCGAAAAGAATCCCCTAGCGGTGGTAGCGAGAAACAGTTCTGATCAAAGGTATATGTTCGTATATGGTTTTAATAAGCGCATAAGAGTGAGGTGTAGTAACTCTTTGTGGTTGAAAATAGGGTGCACGAGATGTTTCGATCATGATCATGCAGAAAGATGTAAGAAACGAATGCGCCGCTCAACTCTGTTTTGCTCGGACAGAGTGTGACCGCTCGGACGGCAGATTCCCGGCCCTTGGCGCTTGGCGTAAGGATTATGTCGACCGTTCCGCTAGTCGCACTCTTCCACCATCATTTTGGATGAGCGTGATTGAAACATCATGTGTACCATATTTTCAGTCACCGAGAGTCACTCCGATGCACTTATCAGGTTTGCTTCTCGTGACCACCACCAGGGTATTATTTCCGGCTTCTAGTTGGCCACATTCGAATTTCTGAAGACGCCCTGGAACACGCCCAGCCCGCTTTCGGCCAATGGCGCCTCCTGATTTGTCTCCTATACTTCCCAAGGAATGGCCAAACTCTCTACATATACGGCTCTGCTCCCACTTTACTCTTAACGTGTCACCAACTATAGTAAAACTAAACTAAACGTTGGTTTTCGTGATAAGTAAAACTGTCAGAAATTCGAAGTGGATTCCTTAATAAACATTAAGAGTGGCAGTGCTTTTATAAAGGGATACTGGACCGAAATTTGGATTTTTCCAAATAAAGCCGCAGAAGCGTTGAACGGGACGCTACGAACTCCAAAAACTTACTCATACATTGATGTCTGAAACGAATGGCCGTATTTTTTAAAAAGAAGGGCGCGATCAAGCGAGGACTCTGACGACACGATCCTCCTAAAAAACTTGAGAATGAGGAGAAGGAGCTCGCTTCTCTCCTCCTCGCCTCAGTTCACCAGCTCCACGGGACGAAGCGTGGAAGAGAGGGAATGAGAATCGTGACGTCACATGTCTCGTCGGCCTCGTCGGTTGTTTTCAATCGCAGATTTCTTTTCCAAAAATACGGCCATGCGTTAGAGATATCGCTATATGAGATGTATATTGGGGTTCTGCAGCGTTCTGCCTATCGCTCCAGCCGTTTTGTGAGCCCGAAATTTCGCTTCAGTATCCCTTTTCATTCTATTTTCGGAGATTAGCCTCGAAATTAGCATATACTTTTAGATACAAGAGACCAATTATAAAAAAAATGTTGCCGTTTGCAATCGCAGGTTCCATAGACGACATATCAACCTACACGCCGTTTCCAGACAATCATAGCAAGTCGAACAATGGCAGAATAGTGCTCAAGAAACCACAGGTGAGTGATTGGTTTACAATGGCGTGTTTTAACTCAACAAAACGATAGTTTCACAATTACACGTTTCCGATACGTGTTTCAGGGAAACCGCACACCTTTTATGGCCACCATTTTTTTTTTTTTTTTCTAAAACTGGGCGTACTGAAAAGCACTCACTGCGTGTGCCTCAAAGTTAATACAGTATAAAAATATTCACTTGAATTAATGAATCGTCAAGTTATGAAGATGCGTTTTGCCTTAACCTGAGTAAAGTGTGACGGAGATCAGACTTAACAGCGGTTGATAGTGCCCGTGCAACCTACACCTAGAAACTAAGGCGGTAGCGCTCTTCTCGTGACGACGCAAAAGAAGGCCATTGGGGGCGCGCGTTGAAGCAAAGGCAACGCGCGTGGATCGAACCAAAGGCAACGCGCGTGGAGTCACAGGAGCGTGTCTTATTAGCTAAAATGAAAGCTGCACATAGCAACGGGTCTAGAAAACATTTTATTACACAGGCAAAATATTACACCGCTAAATAATCGGTACAAAATGGCACGAGGTATGCGTATAAGACGTCTATAGAAAAATGTGATTGTTATAAGTCGAAAACATTGAGTCACGCAATTATTGCTGTAGGAATGCATATTTTATACAAAAATACTTCGAAAAAATGGCGAGACACGCAGTGATTGGACACAGCAAAACAGATCACAGTTAAAAATCAGGCAGACGAAGCCGGACACGGTTAGACAAGTGTCACTTAAGATCATGTAAGCGATGTTATCGCGTGCAGTTACTGAATTGTTGCATTATACCCCGGCCACATGGCAAAATTAACGTAATTCCGATCAAATGACATTATGGGGTCGACAAATCAGCTTGTGACGCTCGTTCATTAACTGAAGACCGCGAGCTGATTAAATCCCATATCATTTATGAAAATATATTAACTTTTCCGTGTGGCAGGGGTACTAAACTTACTTTTTACACTCAACTAATTTACTTCTCTTTATAGGCTCCAGCTGTCTTAGAACAAAATAGAACTTATTTTGTATACAATCATACTATTACCTTAATACAGTTAAGATTCCAGTATAAACGCAGTAAAGGCAATAAAATAACATTAATACAAATAAACACATGAGCACATACAACGCCCATTCAATAATAACACACACTTGTTATTAACCTTCCAGTGAAAACTAGAATATTACCACGCATATTTACAAATGTCGATGCAACTGCACACGAATAACGGCGAAAAACGAGATTCCATTCTATCACAATTTAAAAAAAACGACTGCGGCACTTTACTCGCGTCTTACATAACCAAGAAAGCCCGTAAATAAGTTGTTTCTCACCTCTCGATCGTATCCATACGTCCCACAGTATCCGTCACGAAAACATTTGAACACGATCTCCAAGAAGTCTCTCTCTGTCGAGAGAGAGAGGTATATCAAAATTCGACCAGTGTCATCGTTGACTAGTTGCCACACATGTCACTCAAACCGTAGCAGGTCTTGTTCCGCGAATCCACGTAAATGCCGCAGTATCAAGCGAACACGAAAAAACTACCCGAGACTGCGGTGACAACAGAAAAACGTTGGGAAGAAGGAAAAAAGTCTCAAAAGAACCACACACGAGAGCAGCGGCAGCATTGTGGGACGAGAGGCTTAACATTGTCGACCCACCTCTTGCTCGTGTGCGCTCCCTGCGGCAATGACTGGATTTTTTTTTTTTTTTCGGTTTCCTTCCCTTTTGAAATGTCCCAGCGTTCCTTTTCAGACAGTCGGCAGCTCACGCACAACGTAAATTTACCAGAATCGGAGCCCGTATCAGTGAAGAAAATGTCGCACTCGAACCGATTCATTCGAAAAGTCTGGGGAGCTGCGGGACTGCATGCAGGTAGTCCCGCGATTACGGGGATAATCATAAATATAAATTTGGTACTTGCAACCTTGGTAAAACGTTGTATATTACGTTTATAATGTATATATATATATAATAACTTATACAAGACTGCGCTTTTAAAACGTATATTAATGTAGGATAAACGCGCGCGAACACCACCGCGCCGCTCGACAAGAAACATTCTTTTCACGTCGATACCAGATATTTTCTCACGTAGTTGCGCCATGGCCTTCCTTCTCCGACATTGTGACGTAACCACTCGGAGCGCTACGGCCTTCTTTCTAGGAGGTGTTGGTATAACTGAGGTAAAGTTGGCAGTACCTGCTAACCATCCTTAAGCCTAACATCGGTTTAGGATGCCCATCGAACACCTTAACCGCAGCGAAGTCTGACCTCAGTCACTCTTAATTGCGTCTAAGGGTACCCGTGTAAGTAGAGGTATTAGCGTTCGATCCGCTACCCGCGTGATTGAATGAAGTTTTACCCGCGTCCATCGTTGCCATTGAGTGTTTGCGGGTATCCGCGAATTTTCCCTGAGTGTGCGAGGGTCCAATAACGAATAATGCGCTCGCACGTTTCACGGTGCACCATAGGCCGCAATAGACACTTTTCGAGAGTCCGTGCCAACGCCTGTCCGCCATTGCTTGCTCCCATCCTGCTTGCTCCCATCCTTGCCTGCTCCCATCCGTCAGCGTTCGGCGATGACTCGGATCCAATCACGTGCTTCGCGAGCAAGCAGTGGTGACCGCCAAGCCGCTTGATCGACTTTTGAAGACGGTTTATTGGGAGAAATTAGAAGCAGCATTCGGAGATCAGTTAACGATTTTAACATTCGAATCAATTTGTTTCGGGTTAATGTCTACGTTGAATATTATAGCACTCGAACATTTAAAATAAATTCTGAACCTCCAATAAATCATTCGATGACTGTCATTCGGCGCTTCAAGAGTGTGATTTGACACCAGTGCCGCCTTATATCGGAATTGTTTTGTATTAAGGAACACTGAGCTCTCAAAAGTAGAATTTTTAATGCCTACTAAACACCGTACGTAAAAAAAAAAAAAAAAAAAAAGAAAAATTAAAAAAGAAAAAAAAAATTGGTTTAATTTTTTTTTTTTTGTCGCAAGACTCATTTGACCAATAACAAGGCATGCTTACACCTTGGTGTTAATGACTCAGAATAGAAACATGCTTTGGCATCGCACCGAAACCAGAATGAGACTTACAACAATATAACTTTTTTTTTGTTTTTTTTTTGTTTTGGGGGGGGGGGGCATTTTTTGACGGTCTCTTATGTTTCAAGCAGGCTGCCCCAACGGCGTCGTGACACTCGTGAGAGCTACACGGCGATAGCCGTGTAGCTCTCATGCTTGAGCGCCGAGGTGGCAGAATTTCATTGGTTTATATAAATTTTCGAAAAATAACAAGAACAAAATAACAGCAAGAAGATCATTCTTATCGTTTTGATAAGGCACGCATCTGTTGTTTATTTAAACTTTTTTTTTGTTCTTTCACCCGCTCTGTTACTGCACGTAGACGGATGCTGACACACGCTTGTAAACAACCCCGACGTGTGCATTATCACCATTATCAAACACTGCGGAGCCACCTTATGCTCGATGCAAGCATTACATGGTCGCACTATAGGCCTGTTGCCGTGCTTTAGCCGTACGGTTCAGGCTGCTCCTTCCGAACAAAGCTAACACGGAAACACGGCTCGTTTGCAATGAGTGGCGCATGATACATCGCGGAAGTTTCCTGTGCACGGAAATGACGGTCGCTTTCGATCAGCTTCTCAAATGTATTGGGACAGAACTCGAAACAACATTAGCAAGCAAAGCATTCTGGAAATCACAGTCGCCCGCGACGTTTAGGCATGCATTTTTTCCAGGAAGAAAAGCTTAATTGTTTTCACCTTGAGGTAGTCGCTCAAATACGTCTGCCATGCGCGATCCCACACTACGTGTGATGCCTCGTGCTGTCACTTCACAGCCGCGCAGTATACTTCGTAGAGACTCTGCTTCAGAATTAACGCCAGATGTTAAAAACTACTAAATATTTTGTTGGGTTTTGTAAACGTTTCAACTACAATTTAAAAACAAAGGGTGCACTGGAAGTTGCCGGTTATTTAGCGCGAATTTTAGCTATGACGAAAGTTGAACTCAGCGAGGTGATTTTAGATCCCCGTCGATTTTGTATCAGTCGAGTTATGCTATGTTTTAACTTAAAAAATAAATAAATGAGCATACTTTATGCCATTTCCAGGTAGCTCTGTAGCTGTTTGGCCCAGAGGCTGAACCAAGAACAGAAGCCGAAAACTGATCAAGAGCCGAATTTTGTCGGTAACACGGTATTAGAACGGGCGATTCAAGTGAAAACGGGACCAAAACCGGAAAATAACCGCGGTAACCGTAACCTCATCGCTAGAGAGTTTCAGTAGACCATTCCGATGACTCGGATAACGACAACCGATACTCCGCCGCCGCCGCCGTTGCGCATGCGTTGTATCGTTTTCAGGTATCGTCATCGGGGGTATTGCAGGTATCGGACCGATCTACTAAACGTCTCTACTATACTTCGTCTCATCCTGCGATGGATTGAAGGCAAAAGCCACGGGCCGCCAGGTCCAATCACGTTCCACGCTAAACTATGACACGCTTAGCATTGATTAGGTTTGGACGAATAAGGCTCCGAATCCCAAAACCCTGCGTCATTTTTATAGCTTCTACACTGCAAAGAGCCAGTACGTCGTGGCTTTCTTTGAATTGTAAAATTGTTGAGTCACTCATTGCTCGATCCGAACCACCCGCCCATTCCCATCAGTGATCCAAGATGCAGGCATCGATAAGTGCATCGCTACTACTACTACTAAGCGTTGTGAATGAAGAGGGGGGGAGGGGAGTGTGTGTGTGTGTGTGGGGGGGGGGGGGGGGGGAAGGAGAGGGCCAATAGTGGATGCGCACCGGGCGCGTTGGTCACTGGCTCATAAGTGCATCGAAGCGAAATACCACGCAATGTCTAAGTGACTCGTGATTGGATCTGGCGGTTCCTATAGCTTCTGCCTTTAGTCCATCGTAGGGTGAGACGAAGTATAACAGAAAGTTTTCGTAGACCGTTTATCCCCGTTCGATGGCTACTGCGCATGCGCGCCTCTAGCTTTGCCTGCGAAGCTCCGGATCTCGTAGCTGTGTTGCGGAGAGCGCTACGGGACGGCGGAAAAGTTTTACGAATTTGTATTTGTATTTTTTTTTTATTATTTACTTCCCCTCAGGGTCAAAAGACATTACAGAAGGGAGTGGTAAACACATAAACAAACAAAACTGAAAAAAAAATACAGTTATGGCACATCAGAAAACAACGAGACAGCACATTTTTGAAAGCAACTGGGTCAGGTAAGGTTGCCATATGGTGAGGAAGGTGGTTCCATTCCACAGAAGTGCGAGGGATGCACGAATAGAACAATGAATTCGTGCTGAAGGCAGGAAGGCAACCTTATGTTGGTCTAATTGAAGGGAAATATATTACGGCGCTGTAAGTAGGTTTTCACGCAGGGCAAAATTATAGTAATTTTTATGAAAAAGAGACAAGCGAGAAGGTTGTCTGCGTAAAGCAAGATTAGGCCAAGATAATGATAGCTTCATACAGGTTACACTAGAAGTGCGATACTAGCTCAAAGATAATAAAACGTCCAGATTTGTTTTGAACCAATTCTAATCATTGAATGAGGTGACTAAAGTGATCTAGGATTGCATCATGAAGGGCTTATGACATTAGCTTTCTTCAGCAACTGCTAGTGTTGGTAACTTGTCCGTTGATAATATAATAATTTGTTTCAATTTAAAAGGACTGACAGTATCAATAGATAAAATAAATTCCGCATGCACGCATCTCTAAACATGTATTTTGCGTTCGCTGTTGACTCCAAACGCCAAACACATGGCGTTTGGAGACGTGGGTGCTTTTGTGCAACGCTCTTTGCTTTTTCGCATAATCTTTTCTTCGGCAATTGCTAATAATAAATAAAATACTATAAATAGCTTCAAGTAAACTTCCATTCGACTATGTGAAGTAAACGTCGCTTTATTACTCCAGATAAGCAAACGCCATATGGTCTACTTAATCCTTAAAAACTCCGAAAAAATCTTAAGCAAACAGACAGCTCTTTATCGCGAGTACGGTGCACATACATGGTTGAAATTAAAACGACATCAATAACTATCGGCTGATCATTTTGAGAAAGCGGAGGTCTACATGTGAAATATCACTGAATTGCGAATTTAAATTAGAAAAGCTTACTTTCAGCCTACTTACGAATTGCGTATTTTTTTTTTCAATGCAGTTTCCAGGTGTGCTAAATATTCCAGTCCATCATCGCACAAAATCGACGTAGATACAAATTCAATTCTGCCTCAAAAACTACTAGTCGTGCAGCCAAAAATGAGCCTGAAGTCATGGGTACCAGTGAGCTAGGAGAGTTAACTTCATTGTAAAATAATGCGCGTAGGTGAAAATAACACGAGACAAACTCTTTCTTGAGATTGTCCCGTTGTCACGCTTATTATTTCGTACCGGAGTAAAGCCTGAATCATTTCCTTTTACTCCAACGTCCCGCAGGATCAGCCGATTCCCAACACAAGGGTCAAGAGGCCAACATCCATACAAAAGCTGATGAGCGCCGAGGGTAAGTGGAGCTCATGCCGCCTACGCACGAGGCCACTGCGGCTGTTATTGAGGAACAGTCGTGGACAAAGTAAGCTGAAGCGACCGAGCAATTACGGAAATATACCGGCGGCGCTGCCTCGACGCGAGAGGTTGATCTAGGGAAAAGGATGCGGTGGCCACTGCTGACTCAGCCTGCTCCTTATTATAACTAGGGCTCATTGTTTTCGGGGCTTATATTTTTCCACAACGTCGGTGTTTTTCGGAGTCTATTTTCAGGTTCGAACAAAATATCGGAATTCATCGGGGTGCATATATGTTGAAAAAACACAGGGCACGGCCGTGGGGAATCGCCAACCTTAATGAAACATGCGCCGCCTCAACCAAATTCTCAGAACTCGTTCGGTATCAATAAAAATAAACGTAAAAAAAACTGTGCCCTCCCCCCCCCCCCTCCAAAAAAAATAATATTAAAAAAAAAATAATGCATTTTTGCGGACACTTTGATGCCGGCTGTATTTCTGCGGTCAACATAAAATATTGACGATAAAAATCCCTGGAGAAGGGGAACAAGGTCGGTCGCGCACCAGTCACCTAGCTGTGTTTGGAGATTTGTGTTTGTCATTTGTCCCCCTTGCACGATCACGATAAAAATTCCCTCCAGAGATTTTCACCGTGATTCTTGTCCAGCTCGCTTGCACCTTTGCATGAATTGCACTATCATCATAACCTTAAAATGCAGGGCGTTCAGCCTCGTTGTATACTGGTGGCAGCTGATAAAACCCGTTTGCTCTACTGACGTCTAACTCCTGGTTAGCTCAATTGGTAGAGCGCTCTACTGGAAATAGAGAGGTCCCTGGTTCAATATCTGGACCAGGCGAATTTTTTCGGTCGCGCATCAGTCACCTAGCTGTGTTTGGAGATTTGCGTTTGTCCTTTGTCCCCCTTGCTTTCCCTCTCCAGAGATCATTATCGTGATTTTTGTCCAGCTCGCTTGCACCTTTGCATGAATTGCACTATCATCATAACCTTAAAATGCAGGGCGTTCAGCCTCGTTGGTACTGGTGGCAGCTGATAAAACCCGTTTGCTCTACTGACGTCTAACTCCTGGTTAGCTCAATTGGTAGAGCGCTCCACTGGAAATAGAGAGGTCCCTGGTTCGATATCTGGACCAGGCGAATTTTTTCGGTCGCGCATCAGTCACCTAGCTGTGTTTGGAGATTTGCGTTTGTCCTTTGTCCCCCTTGCTTTCCCTCTCCAGAGATCATTATCGTGATTTTTGTCCAGCTCGCTTGCACCTTTGCATTAATTGCATTATCAACAAAATATTGCTATGCGCCGAGAATGTGAGGGAGAGGAGACGAGAGCGCACGGGGACGTCAGAATGCCGAGCTGTGATTGGGATGATTAGTGGGATTGGAATGATTACTCGATTCTTCACCGAAGTTAGGACGCGCCCAGGTTGGACGCGCTACCTGAAGTCTCCGGTAAGATATGGTTGTACGAAAAAAAAAAAAAAGTATTTTGCCGCCATACCTTGTAAACTAGAAATTTATAATAACATCGCGCACCTATCATTCTGTACTAATCTCCAATAATATTTCCTACAAAAAAAAAAGAGCTTTCTACGTTTGTTTTTACGCAAATACATGCTTTCTAAAGCAAATGGCAGTAAATAAATAAGATTGAGTCGCCATCTTGACGCCTCGAGCCTGGGGGTTTCGGTACTCCGGGAACATTCAGTGAGTCTCGGTAGACATAGTCCTAATGTCACTGGATCCAATGACTTTAGGTAGATCTAAAGCTAGTTGCCTTTGTCTTCACTGCACTCGTCGAACGCATTCGAACACCGAATGCCGCCGTCCGGCGTTCGGCTCTCGCACTCGAAGGCGCTCGACGAGTGCAATGGAGACAAAGGCAACTAGCTTTAGGTATACCCACTAATCGTTCCAATTAGAGCTCGATGTTCTGACGTCCCCTCGCGCACTCGTCTCCTCCTCTCCCTCACTTTCTCGGCGCATAAATCATGTTATCCCTTAAGCTAGTTGTTTTTATTCTGTTGTTTTTACACAAGGACAGATCTAATTCTGTGTTTTTCGGCGTTCTTAGACTTTGATAAAACCGGCACGGGGGTTAATTCTCGGGGCTTATCGGCGGAATCACGGAACCCTCATAACTAGAAGCGCGTGTCCGGCAGCAGCTCACGTGTGAAGCAAAGGCGCGCAGTTTCCAAGCACGATCCTGCTGAGCCAAGTAGCATGCCACTGAAATATCGTACGCATGCTATGTCTCGTTGATGGTTCAACTATGCTCGCTTCGAGACTGTGCAACCGGCCAGTGTTGCGGAATGGGCACCCCCATTCCATTCCAATTCCATTCCGGGGAATTGGAGTTTCCGACGATTCATTCCTTTCAACTCCTCGGAGTGGAGACACTAAGCCGTCCCATTCCTGGAATGACCGAACTCCCCCATCCCATTCCTCTAATTCCTAAACGTGAAGAAATGGTCATTGACAGACACATTGCGTTACTGAAAAAAGCAGCATAAAGCTGTTGACGTCATCAAACGCGGAGACGACTGCAAAACTATAAAAAAATCTTGCTCAAAGCATTCTACTGAGCCGAAGGCTGGTCGCAGAAAGCGCTTTGTGGCGCTTGGTTTCACTGAAGACATCGATCGCGCGATCAAGAGTAAAAGGCTTGCCAGTCGCAACAGACGCCAAAAAATTAAAACCACCTATTTTCTTCGCAAACGGACAGTATACACTCCACAGATACATGGTTAGCGTGTTGTTTGTTTGGGGTCCATATCAGATGAGCGAATGACGTTTTAGCGAACAGAGCCATTTGAGCGAATCGAAGTTTTAGCGAATAACAGGAGTGCGTGTTAACCCACCACCCCGCGCTGCGCTCACGCCGCTTCGCGGCGACAGTCTGCGGCGGCTCATTACAAAAATGTTAACCCACTTGGCTCACCCGTAAACGCCGCTTCGCGGCGGCTGACTATTCGCTAAACTGCCTTTCGATGAAAAGTCGGCGTTCGTTAAAACGTCGTTCGACCAACTGAGTGCCACCGCGGCAACAGAAAACTGCTGACAAAGTGTTGTCGGTACACGGCGCTAGCGCCATATTATGGAACCGGCCTTAAAACGTAAACTTTCATTTGCTCTGCGATTCTTGCGCATTCACGTAATATTTCTTTATTTATGTTTTACGCAAACACTAGAAGATGGGCGGGTTAAAGCACGCAGTCGAATCGGTCATCATTCCGGTTCGGTTAGGGTTCAGTAGCTTTGCATTTTGTTCCGGATAGGTTCTCGTTCAGTGGTACTTTTGAAATAACAGTTCGGTTACCGGTTCACCAACAGTGTTCAAAACAGTTCTTAAAAAAAAAAAAAGTCCACAGCTCCGAGTTGTTAAGAGTAAAAGGTGTGTTCGACACAGCGTAATCTCATCAGAAGCCGTGCTACGAAACAAGGACAGCAAAACAAATATGTCCTTAATTTTCTTTTGTGATCTTGAATTTTTAACGCAAACACTATTGTATAAAAATGAAAAAAATAAGGTTATACCAGCGCTTGGAAACAGTATCAAAGTACAGTATACTCCCATGTGTAGTGAGTACAGCATGCACAGTGATACCGTGACGGTAGCACACACCTACTCGCAAACTACCCACAAAAACAAATTAGTCATTTAGTTGGTTAGACAGCGGGAGTTTAGTCTGCCAGAGCGTGGCGACTTTCTTAGCCACTGTAGATAAAAAAATTTATCCAGTGCAGTATTACTAGCCTGGGGTCTAACGGGCGCCACGAAATACTTATACACGACCCTACGCCGGTACGATGCTCATCCAGATCAAAAATGCGAACTACCCACACCGCACGCCGATAGCGAAAGCTTGTCGAAAGACGATAAAAAAAAAATAAAGACATAGAAAAGACAACGGGCGACTGGCTGTTTCTAGAAAACGCGCACACACACACAAAAATTTTTCATGCACTCTGGGCGACCGGCGTCCCAGAGTGCATGAGCGCGACACTGCAGCATGCGCTGCAGTGTCGCGCTCGTCGCTGCTTCGCCTCTTGGCGTCTCCAGATTTCGCCACCGCGGTACAAACGCGCCGACAGTTTTCAACATTTTGTTTCAGAGCGCAGCTCTTATGGCGCGTTTACACTTGCGGATTCGCGGGCGGATCCGGGCGGGCGGAAAGTGGATTTTGGAGCCGGGTGTCAAAATCGACTCGTCGCTAGCGGAAAATCTGAATATGGGTCCCGGACTGATCCAGATTTCCCGCCAGTGACGAGTCGATTTCACCGCCCAGCTCCAAAATTCACTTCGCCTGCGCGGATCCGCCCGCCAGTCCGCAGGTGTAAACGCGCCATTAGGCGGCCGTTTCAGGGTTGAGTGACGTCGGCGTCGGCGTAACCGCGCGTGGCGCCGATACCTCAAGAGAGGAGGAGAAAGAGGAAAGGAGGGGAGGAGGAGCAGAGGAGGAGGATAGGAGGAACTTACCCTCCCCACTTCGACGTGAAATATAATTATGTGTTTCATTATTACGGAGGTTTCGATGTAGCCGCTGCCGTTTGCTCAGTCAAAACTGAGCCGCTCGCACCACCGTCGCTACTATTTATTCACTTCGCGCCGCAACCCGCAAGAAGGCGCGGCTCAAATTTTATCACGCCGAACCATTACCAATTAACTGGTAACCGTCACATGAGATTACGGTTTTGTTTCCGTTTCGGGAACAATATCAAAAGTTTGATTTGGGTTATAGTTTCGTTCCGGTTCAGTTAAAAGTAACACCGTTTTAATGCGAAAGCCTTAACTGTCCCATGAAGCGAACCGACGTAATCAGTTTTGAAGCGGCGCCAAACGACACCTTCCCCTGTCCCAGTGGAGCAAAGCCTGTCGTCTGTAACAGAAATATGATGGATAGGCTCCCATTGGCTGCGCGCGTCATCAAGGAACAAGGCTCCCACTGGGTCTCTCGCGGCGTAGTTAAAAATTGAGGTGGCTTAGCTCGGCTATGCCAGGATATACGTATATAGCGTGAGCGCACAAAATGAGAGGCGCTATCAAGCGGCTCCTGTGCAGCATCAGACTTGGCTACTGCGCAACGGAGGCGCAATGCTGGGCACGCGGCGGCGCCAGCGCGTCTGCCGTGGCTATGACGTCACTCCTCTGAAATGCGCAGACCGGCGAGGCGCGCGCGGCGGCAGCGGCTCCGGCGCGCCAGCTGTGCGCCGTGTGACGTCACTGCTCCTCGCGCATGCGCAGCACGGCTCTCGAGGAGCCACGCGAAACTGCTCAACCTCGGCCAGTGTAGCTCACACTACAAAAAAAGAAACGTCATCAGAGAAGCCCTCTATATGGCGGCGCAGCGCACCCAGCGGCCCGGCCGCCGGTAACAGGTAAAACTCCGGAGAGGCTGTACGGCCACGCTCATAGCAGCGCGGCCACTTCACGAGAGCGCGCGCTCGGCCGTCGGCCCCTACCTCGGCAGTTGCGAAACGTGGCCGTCCACGTCAGTACGCCGCAGACGAACCAAGGGAGCGGAAGAACGACATTCGTGCTTTCGCATTCACAACTCATAAGAAGTGCTTAGGTGTCCTCGGACTCTTTTCGGTTCGGGCTGGGTTCGACATTATGGTTAAAATCTAGCTGCTATTCGCATATGATTATAACAGCCGCTTTACTGCGTCTTGCGGAGCCAGGAACGGCATTTTGTCCGTCTACAACTATTCAGTTTTGGTTGTTTCACAAGTCAGTGAGACAATCAAGCCGACAGTCACCTCCAGTGCAATGATGCTGTTTCAAGAGCCATTTACCATGCGCTAGCGAATTGAGCCATCAGCCTGTAGGACCTTGATTAAAATCGACACAGCTCGCGTAAGAACCGGGCCCATTCCATTCCCACTCCATTCCGGGCCAAAGGCATCTAATTCAATCCCCATTCCATTCCACCCAGCGCTGCCGCCATTCCATTCCCATTCAATCCCCATTCCATTCCGGGGTCGCGAAAGTACGGAATGATTCCGGAATCCTTCGAACTCGGGACGGCAACTCCGCAACACCTCAACCGGTATCTTTCGGTCGCCGCCCGGTCGCTTCAGTTTACTGTGTCCACTATGGTACGCCCTGTTGACGCACTGCCCCTTTCTGAGAGTAGAGCTTCCTGTTCCAGGAGACATGCAACGGAAGGAGAAAGCGGCCGACGCCCACACCCCAGGAGCACAGAGCAACCACTACGACAACCCGCGAGCAACGAAGGCCAGCTGCCTCAAGAGCTGGCAACACACCGCTGACAAGCCGAGTCGGCCCTTCGTGATACCCCAGGAGACGAGTGAGCCTGCATTACGACACGCGGGGGAACCTAAAAGAGCAAACAAAACAACACCTCCGCTTAAAAAAAAAGGAAGAAAAAAAGTGGGGGTTACGAAAATCAATTAATTGTTCGTTTGTTTTGAGGGAGGAGGGGGGGTACGAATCTTGTTAATTTTTTTTTTCAGGATAAAAGGCACACGAACTAAAAAAAATGTTATATATATATATATATATATATATATATATATATATATATATATTCTTTTTGTGTTTTAACTTCCACAGAACATGGCGTGGTTGACTTTCTCTTTTTATGTGCGACCGTATAACCCCGATTTGCGGTGAAACTACGGTGGCTGGTGAAGGTGAACCTGCTTCCTCAAGAAAGACGGTGTCAATAAATTAAATTACCCAAGCACAAAGGAAATGCTGGGAACAATGGTGTACGAGTGCTGCACACGCTCGCCTCACCTGCATGGAAGATTCGAAATACTAAAATACAGCACTGACGAACACACATGTAAAATGACATTTGTTTTAAAACTTTTTTTAAACGATTCTTGGGAGTGTTAGCATTTCATTCTAATAGCTCCGATAACGATACCCGACATTTCGGCTGCGCTCTTGCGCAAGCCTAAAATCGCAGTGATGGAAGTGGCATTTGACTTCTTGTAGCAGGTTTTGTAGCAGACAAAATGTTACTTTAGAGTAGATGCCAACACAAGTTTGCACGTCACTTGAAAATTAAACGATGATCGCATCGCAAAACCATGCAATATTTTATAATGATTGAGGTTTCATTTTTCATATTGAGGCATATATTACTTTTTTTTTTAATATGGTTGTCGGGTATCGTTATCAGAGGTGTCGGAACGATCTACTAAAACTCCCTGTCGCAGGCGCCAGAACAAGTAGCGCGACAAACTACACTCCCACAGTTCTCTTTGCTGTTTCTTAAATATTTGATGTCGAATAGCGGCTTTCAGCATCCCTGCCGCACGCGCGCTTGTGCAGTGCAAGCACTGTTCAGGGCCACATGCTCGCGCTCGTAGCTTCGTCCTCGCTTGCGCACTATGTGTTGCCGAATCATTTGAAATTTCTCATAAACATAGCTCCGAGACAAAGGGCAACTAAATTTGAAAGCATGTCAAATAAGGAATATACTTGAAAAAAAAAAAAAAAAAAAGTTATGTTTTGCATACGCTTAAATTAAGTTTGCGTTTGTCCCTCGGACCTAATACCCGTGCCACACGGGCAACTCGAATGCCATTTACAACGAATGCCATTTGTGTGATCGGCTAATCAGCTCGCAATCTGTCGCGCGTGGAATGCGCTACGCCCGGGGTGTCACGCGCTGATTGGCCGTCCGCTCAAATGTCATTCGTTGTAAATGGCGTCCGAGTTGCCCGTGAGGCACGGGTATAAGTTATCTCCGCAAGATAGGAAATTTCCCATGATTCGGCAACAGCGCAAAGTGAAACAGAGCACAGAAGAAGAGGAGGGCAGATAGGGCGAGCGCGGGCTAGGGTGAGCTATGATGAACGGGTCAAACGGAGAAACCTTTTTTCGTTGAAAAACGTTTTTGTGACGTTTTCGTTGAAACCGCGATCGTCCTTCATTTTGCTAAGCAACCTAAGCGTCAGCAAGAAAGTTGTCGAAATGGAGGAGCGCTTTAAAGGCGCAACAGTGCTTAGGCAATTTAGCAGAATGTCTATTAGAGGGGCCCAGCAATCCTATTTAAGCCTCTACCTTTTTCGCGGTTTCCACGTATCTCGTGGTTCTGGCAACCCAGCGGCCACGGAAAGAGTAACTAAATATCAGTGAGTCATATTTTAACCGAACGACGCGGAAACCTCCTGGCTCCCCGTGGTGTCGAACGCGCGCGGCATGTGACGAAATCGTGACGTTTTTGGTCCTGGTCAGCCGAGGAGAGAGAGAGCTGCCACGTTCCCGGGCAGCTCTCTCTCCTCGCCCTCACCTCCTTTTCCCGTCTTCCCCTCCCTCCCCACATTCTTCAGTCTCCGTGGGCGCGGAAAAGGGGGGACAGATCGAGGACCAAGGACGTCATGAAGGTTAATTTTTGCTTGTTTTTGAAATTTTAATGAGCCGGTACCTCTTAAAATAAAGCGAATTTCGAGAAAAGAAAAGGTTCACTAAGTTAACTACGTTCAGTGCGCTCAAGTACGGTGCAAACTAAGAAAAAAAAACAGTAAAAAGGTTGTTGCAGGGCCCCTTTAAATTGATTCCATTTGTCGGGAAGTGAATTAAATTACACAGCACACTTATTTACGAAACCTACATCGTGAAATTCGATGAATTGGCTTGGATTTGCAATGCTTCAATTGCTGCCTTCAATACTTGTTTTACGTGTTTCTGCGTTTTAGAAGGCGAAGCGTAGAACCGCTATATTTTGCTAATTTCCAATTCACTTTGACTAGTACATTAAAATGCTAAAAAAATGGTCAATGTTAATCCTGCCCTTGCTAGAAGGAACAAGCGGCCACTGAGATTGATGTCTGGTGACATTTATATCTGTGTCCAGCATTTGACAGACAGTGGTAACGTAAAACTCTGTCACCGAGGAATCAAGTTTTATGTGGATTGGCATATCCTACATTTTATTTTCCAAAATCCAGTAACTTAAAACAACCCCACTCCTCCTCAAAAAAAAAAAAAAAAATGTTTTAGTAATTCTGCGTAAATTAGTCAAGCTAACGTGTGTTTGCCTCCTGCTTTGCAGAGTCCACCTTGGAAATCGAACCAGAAGGAGAAGATTCCCCGCGATGGTCCCGAGCAAGGAGGAGCGATGGCAATTTTATAAACTCCAGTTCTGCCATGATGTGAGTTGGCAGAGGTGTAGATTAGTTTAGAGATGTGCTGCTTTGGTTTCCCCCTTTCTTCGTACCCTAACGAGCTTTTAAACGCACAGAATTTATAGCGCCACGCTTTAGCGCTCAATGGTCTCAATGGTGACGTCATACTGATGACGCCACGGAGTTCAGATGACATCATCAGCGTGATGGTCGTCACGTGACACCTTGCCGTCACATGACACTGTGACGTCACTCGCCGCGAATCTGGTTTCCGCTCACGCGGAGTGCTCACACCTGGCGTGGGAACGCGGGCTTGTTTGGAAACAGGGTGTTTCTTTTTATGCCTATATGCCTTTTAAGCCGTCAAAGCTACACTAATGCGGTTTGTGCAGGTGAGTCATACGGCCAGGGGGGATAATCTAGGGAGATATAATCGTCACGTTAAGTCGTAATAATCATCTAGAATTTGTTAATTAACTCATATAATGTGTGAAAATAGACATGGTTACAATATAAACTTGCTGAGCGTCATCGAAAACCACTAAATCAGTTATTTTTAGAAATACTTTGGGTGCGTGGAAAGCGCAGTAGTTCGCTAAAGTTATTACTCGTGCAACAGGCACAAGGCTGCACTGTGAAATAAACGCGGATAATCCGAGACGGAAAAACTGCGAGGGCACGTTATCGCACTGGTAGCCTTGCTTTTTCCTGTGCGAATGGAAGCCTTAGCGCCGCGGTTCCAAGGTGCTCCAAGTCTTTCTAATATTGACTGATTTAGTGGTCTTACGAAAGTTTGAGCCAATAAAAACCTTTGAACATTTTCGATGACGCTCAGGAAATTTCTAATTAGAATCATGTTTATTTTAAATATTTAAAACATTATTTAATATATAATGGCTAATTAGCCGACTGGTCGTCACGATTAGCTTTCTATACTTAGTCCCTCTTGTCGTATAGCTCATCTGCATAAACCGCATTAGTGTAGATTTCACGGCTTTGCTTCTTTTTTTTTTCTTTTTTTTTGAAATACATTTGCCAAGTTTTAAAAGAAACACCCTGTACAACGGCCACGCATTTACAGCGTCTTTGGGATATATACCAAGGAGACAGACAATCTTTTTAACATAGAATCTGTTTTAGGGCCGGTTTCCATGAGGTGAGCGTAATGTTACCAAAGAGTCACAACAACCGTCACAGGGCAGCCAAATTTGACGGGAGATGTCTCGCCCCGGAAATTTAACTAACTCCCGAGTTCAGAAAAGCTCATAAATGAACACCCAGCGTAGCTCAAAACGCGCTGCTCTTTCCGTACCACGGGGAAAAGTGACTTTTGAAGAATGAATAAAACATTTTTTTTACTAGTCAGCATAGGATTATCATTGATCAAAATGTAGCCAATAAATTGCTCATTAGGAAAAAAAGGGTTATATTTGTGTCTGAAAAAAGTTTGCCAAATTTAAACGCTGAACTTGGAATTTGTGCGAAAATGAGAACAAGTTTAAACGTTTGCGGCTATATTAAATCATATACGATTTTTAAAAATACACAATATACGAAGTGTGCCACATACACACCACTATTACTTCTGTAAGTTAGAAAGCTATAGTTAAAACTGCCGTTTTTTTGTTGTTTTTTTGTCTGTCGGTAGGTGTGCTTTTGTGGCGTCATGCCATTCAAAGACGCTGTCCTCCAGCACTTGGTTTTGCGCAAAACCTTGGTTTGTCATAGCACTGCTCTAACTTCTCCTCTGCTGGTCTTTTTACGGCTTGCGACACACACAAAATGTGTACCCCAGCTCACGACAGCCTAGAAAGCTAGAATGATGCTCTCCGACAAGCACTTGTCGGTGTTCTGCACCTCGGAGATGAAACGTCGCTGTAGCTCAAATCAAAGATCCAACATCATCCGAGGTCCTCACTGCTGCTGCCATATAAAACACAAGCAGCAAAAACAGTTAAATCGTGCGATTGAGGCTACTTTTGTAGCAATCCCCAATGTCAGCAGAACGTAATTTTTTGACAAGTGCCACCGTCGCGCAGAAACGAATTTCTGATAGCTCACCAGGGGCCCTAATCTGGACACTTGGTGAAAAAGTCGGCGAGAAATCCGGCTTGTGAGAAAGCGCAAAAAGAAGTCGGAATTGAAGCTGTAGTTCTTCGGCTATCCACAAGACAGCGCAACGTGTCCTGCGCGCCAAATTGGAATTTTGGCAGCGCGTGAAATAAAAATGGTGGAATCCACCGGTCATGGGTGATCGATGGCCAATGAGCGCAGTGCGGAGAGTTAAGATATATTTAAATTTTTCCTTCCAGAGAGAAGACATATTTCTTCAGCGGAGAAGAAATGCACAGTGAAGATGTTGAAGGTAAGTTGTACAAATGACTTGGGAAACATCAGTAAACCTGTTTACTAATGTTCACTGAGAGCGGAAAGAAACTAGGCATGCAAGCGTTTGGAACGACGACCAAGAGAGGGTGCTGCGAGTTTGTGTTGACTAGAGTTCCTGTATAGGCTCCCTACGGGAGCCAGAGTTGCGCGTTTGATTCCACATGCCGCGTGCCGCCCTCGCCGCTATTCGCCGAGATCCGATCACGTGAGGAGCCGTATCAAGTGTCGTGCAGCAAAGTAGACGTTGCACGCGCCCCGGCGTACGTTCCCAGGCTTTCGAGCCCGCCGCGCGCCTCGAAAACGCGGCGCTGCTATTCGCCGAATTCAGTCACGTGAGGAGCTGGATCCACATGCCATGCGTGAACGCGCAACTCTGGCTCCCGTAGGGAGCCTATACAGGAACTCTAGTGTTGACGCACACGAAAAATCCACGGAACTCTAGCCCTAAACAGCTTTGCTTTAAAAGGTGTTTTTAGGTGATGCACTTATCATACTCAAAGTTCGTCAGTGTAGGGTTATGGAAAGTAATGCAAGAAAATAAAAACTTGTTTCTTCCTATGCGCAGGAGGCAAACAAGCAATTCGTCGGGTTGACACTGCTACTCACATATGGCACCATATGGTACAAAAATAAGATTCTTAGAGATTAACAGCTTAAAACAGATCCAGCAGATCAGAGCGTGGTGGGTAGCAGAGTCAACCCGACGGTTTGCTTGATTTCCTCCTGTGCATTGGAAAAAACAAGATTTTATTTTCTTGCATTTCTTCTTATAACCTTACACTCATGAAACCACCTAAAAACACCTCTGTGAAAAGTTCCATGGCACTCTGTTCACTGGCTTATTTATATATAAAAAAAAGTTATGCCTTGAACAGCGTTTGGGAACACCCTGCAGGTCACTGTAGCTCAACGGAGTTAGGGGAAACTCCTCCCATCCCTTTCCTCTTTAGCAGAGTGAACGCTATAGCAGTGTTTGCTCTGCTAAAGAACAAAAGGGTGAGATGAGCTTTCCCTGTTAACTCGAAGGAATACATTTGCACTCGCGCGTGCCACGCCCACCCGCAGCTTCATACGGAAAAACCCTCAAACCGGGAATCCGGAAAAGGGCAAATTGCTCTTCTCATAAGCAGCGTACCCGTAACACACGACAAGGTTGCCCTGCTTATCATTTTTCTCTCCCCTAGTGAGACACCTATAAACGTTATATGGGAACTTCCAGTTTTTTTTGGGGCACTTACCGTAATGTCACAAGATAACCCACCTAAAAGCGAGAAAAAAATTGGGTGAAAAATAAGGAGTGGGCTAACTTTCAATGTGCACTCAAGAAAAATAAAAAAAATAAATTATATTTTGTGTGTTCTGTGATTTGCCAAAATTGTTTTCACATTGAGGGCCAATGGAGCATAGACAACTGTCCTTCCCACTCAGCTGCTTATCTTCCACTGTAAGTAACGAACCCCGTTTCGGCCGAGGTCACCGTTGGCCAAAGCATTGCAATTACTAAAAATCAATTATCTTTCGGTGCTTAAAAAAAAAAAGCAAATCATGTTAAAATTAGGGCTGGGCTGTCTTTCGGGGATGGGGCATCTTCGGGATATTATGGTATGCTCCATCTCATAAGTTCTCTGCAGCACAATTCAATACATGGACACAAAGGCATAGCTGTGCAAAATGCCAGTGCTGCAAAGCACATGCATAAAGAATATACATTTTAAAGCCACGCATTTGTGCCAGTGCCTACCTCACTGCTGTACAGCATATTGAGACAGAGTTTGGAACAGTGATACTTCATCAATTTTTTGCATTGCCCTTTCCGAAGTTGTTTATTTTACTGAAATTCGCTGTGGATCATTAGAAAAAGCACAAACTACATCATGAGTGAAATTGGAATTTTGGCTTACAAGTTAAGGACTTCATCTCTTTTTGGGTACATCATCTTATAACGTTACTAAATGATGTTAGAAAGTGGTCCGTTTGCAACCAGGCAGTCAAGTGCACTAATCGGACATTTGAGAAAGTGTTAACAGCATAGCTCAAGCTTTTCTTTTGACATTGTCAAGCTTGCAGTTCTGAGCTGCAGCAGGTTTCATTAACTGTCAAGCCAGGTCTAGGCATTTCCCTGATATAAACTGACAAGTAGGGCAAACCAACCTGATGAAACTGACAGGTAAATGTGCCTGTGAAACCCAGTAACTTAAAAATTTATAATTTTACTGCTGAAAACATGTGGGTTCTAGTTAAACAGTGTCCATTATTATAATGACTAGCCAGCATTAAAAATAAATTAGAATTCTCTAAAAAAAAAGCTATAAAAAGTTGCACAGATGGCAATTGATATTCACAGGTGTCTGCTCTTAGAATGTTACAGTACACTGGTGAAGTGCACATATTGTCCAACATAAAGCATTTTAAATGGTTTGTTCTCTTTCAGCCTTCTGTGTGGCACTTTCACCAAGGATGGACATGGAGTACTCTTCAGAGCAAATAAAGTTTTCTTAGGAACACAAGAACATAACACCACTCACGTCAGGACGATGTGAGAAACACAGGCCCATGCAAAACTTTCATACTTAACATTTTATACACCTCTTCAAAGTACAAAGGCATTTTTGGATGTCGCGAGGACGGGATATCTTGTACAGTAAAGTCTCAAACTTGATTGCATTGCTTCACATGTAGGAAATTGACATTAAAATAGATTAGAACTATAGTGCAACAATAATTATGCAATGATAAAATATTTATCACTATGTCAACATAAACATTGAGCAACGGATACCACTGATTGGTACAGCTGCTGCTTCGAAAATTAAAGTGGTTAATAGCTTGGAAATTTAGCCCCTAGGCCACCTGCAAGACATTCATTTGCACATTGAAACCACAAGGCAAAGTTCTGTTTTAAACATTCAACAACAGTGCTCAGACATGTTAACAAGAGTGGAAATTCTGCAAGTCAACAGAAACAAGCTCACTCAAACATATCTATAGCATATAGTGTACAGATAAGACCTACACAAAAGTAAGGCTTCAGTAATTACGATTTCCATAGCTTTGCTCTCAAAAGAAGAAGTGCCATGAGGATATGTACCTATGACGACAAGACTGTTATCGAAACAGGATGCCATATTGTGCACGTCAACTGTAAGAATCGAGAAAATAAAGAAAGTTATTTTTTTTCACAACAGTGGCTTCAATACTTACAAGGAAAGAGAAATCTACACCTATTAGTGAACAGACTTGCATGTAAGATGAGCATAGTGTACATAGAAATGAAAATGTGTGAGTATAAAGAAGCTGATTCCAGCAGTTTTTTTTTTTTTTTTCTCTTCCAACTGGTAAAAGCACTGAGACCTTGTTAGTAACCCAGACAAGTTTAAGACCAATAAAACTCTTGCTGAGATAAGATGTCTGGAAAAGTGTCTTAAGATACCCTGTTAGTAGATCACATTAAAAAGTCATTGGTCACACCCAGAAGCAGTCCCACAACTATTGCAGCCTCTCTTAAACAGACAACACAATTTGGTCTGCTTCACTTTTAAAACAGCTCGGCTAAAAGCTATATTTTGGTTAAGTCAAAGTTTGGCATCTGGCAGTAAATCTAAAATGATCAAAAAATATTTCACGTAGGCACAGTGTAGAGCTTTTCGTCATTTTTCCTCTTTTCCTTTTCATCTAAACTTTTCTTTAAAAGTACCATGTGAAACCAACGGTTCGTTGAAGGGACCGCATAAATCGGTTTCTTAACAGACTGCGACGTAATTTAGCATAGATGTGTAATCTTATGGCGCATTTTTTAAATAAAAAAATAGAAGGATGATTTTGCCCAAGTAAAATATGTCGAGAAGAAATATATATTTTTTTTCCTGTAGGCCGACGGTTTTTCCAAATCGGGATCCGCGGACCTTTTCGGATTTCTGAAGCCCTCAATCAAGCAATAAAGTGTTGTTGTTTTTTTAGTTGACGATGACCGTTTTACATGTCCACCGAGTGAGTGGGGTTGATTCGTTTATGTTTCAGAGCTTCAAAGTAGGCTTGTATGCATTTAGTTTTCTTTATTTACCCTTTTGAAATCTTAATCATCCATTAATCCTCCCTCCCTCCCTCCCTCCTCCTCCTCCTCCTCCTCCTCCTCCTCCTCCTCCTCCTCCTCCTCCTCCCTCCCTCCTCCCTCCCCGGCAGATGAGGTCCCCCATCACTTCCGCTGATCCAGAAGGGTCCCAAAACGTCAGTGGTTGATAACCACTGCTGTAGGCTAAGCTCAGATGGTGTCAAACCACGAAATGAGATGGTGGGTCACTGAAACTGTCATTTTGGAAAAATAAAGAGAAAATCTAAGCACAGTTCATTTCCTTTCTTTACCACCATGTTTATATCGTAACAAATGCCAAAATGCTCCTTGATGATTTCAGAAAGGAAGATAAAAAGGCTCAGCTAATTGTTTATTTATAAGAATTTTTTTTTTTTTTTTTTTACTTGGGTAAGTTGATATTTTCATACGCTCAAATAATAAATGCGCCACCTATAGACACCTCTGTAGAAAACCGAGACTCAAAACGTTAAGGGACTGATTTATGCGGTTCCTCTGAGAAGACATTTCATAGTCAGATCCACATTGTAGCTTGTATAAAATAGGAGCAAATGCTTCGACACAACAAGAAGGGTAAACTCTTCACAGAACACCAACGGCCATTCTTCAGTGAATGGAATAAACAACTGGACTCCTTTGCTTTGCGAAAGGCAACAGAAGAGTAGACTGGCTTTGGGCTACTTGCATCCGAGCGACTCCATGTTGAGGGCATGGCGCAACATGTTGACGCAGCGTTGCATCCCTTCTTGGGCTTCCTTCCCACGAGGGAGCAGGTTGAGGAACCCATGGGGCAAGGAATCCAGCACCTCAATGCGGACGCTGCATCCCAGGGACCGAAGCTTCTTTGCAAGCATCACCATGTCATCCAGGACAGGGTCCAGGTGCAGGCACTGCAAGCCCCAAAATTCTGCCTCAGTGACTTTTTACAATAATATAGAGTCACGAGTCAATAGAATAAATCGATCGGGCTGTCACACTTCACATGTGTCATTGTTCATCTAAAATGATATTAATGTGACAGCCAGAACACAGTTCTAGTTTCCCAGATGTTTAAGAACCCATATTTCAGGCTGTACATGCCAGCAGCAGATATCAGCATAAGGCATCATTCTAGAAACTATAGAAATGAAAAACAGACATGCAGCTATGTCAGGCCCCAAAATATTGCTGGGAAGGCTCAGGCACGATGATGCGAGAAGGGCTCGGTCAACATTCTTTTTATATTATGCATTCCTATGTTTTCCGATCAAAATTAAATGTTCTATATATATTTCAGAAAAAAGAGTTTGTACAGCCAACTCAACATTTCAGGAAGTCTATGATAATATTAATATAATGTTATGCGTATGTTTATACGGCCAGAAGTTAGTCAACCTTAATGAACATCTGGTGTCTCAGCTGTAGATGAGCAATTTATCCAGTGCAGTACAACCACTAGCCTGGGGTCTTTAAAGGGGTACGGAAACGAAATTCCAGCGCTCATTTTTTAGCTTTAATGTGTTGCATGTTGCAGCATAACCTCAAAAATACTAGTCTTTCGTCGAAAGACACAAGCAAACTAATTTTAAAGCTAATTAAACAATCTTTCAATGTGCACCCGGTGGATGCGTGTGGAGCCAATTTGGGAGGTAATCTAGCAACGTGGGGAACTTGCAACGTAGTCATGACTAGAGTCACTAAATAAGCTACGCTTTCAGAGTACCGCATTCCTTTTCTTTGGCATTTTGCCGATAATACAGTTGCTCTATTCAACAATATTCTTGTTCGCTGGGGCATCATTGGACAGCGGCAGTCACGTGAGTCGCTATCATCATCATCGCGTTTTTTCAACGCCACCATCTTGGGTCCAGCGACCCTCTGCCTGCTGCTGTTTGCTGTTTACTGCGAGCGCACGCTGAAGTTCGTCGCTCGGCACGCGCGTTTTCCGTGTTACGTCGAGATGCGAACAACACGACTTTGATTCGCTGCCACAGCTGCGGCCGCGGCAGCTGGCGCAGGCGACGGCTACAGTTCGGCTTGGCTCAGGTACAGTCACTCCTCCATCTGCGCGCGGACCCAAGATGGCGGCACCTGACGGGCTTCAGACGCGTAGTTTGGGGTTTCGGTACTCTGAAAGCGTAGCTTTATTTAGTGACTCTAGTCATGACGTAGCAAGTTCCATCGGAGTAGCGCCGCTCTTTGGAATTTCAACATTTTCCTTCTTAGCTTTCCTCCTGCGCATTGCACAAACAGTCCAAGAAGACGGAAAGGAGGGATTCCCCTGTTTCTCGGACCCTCGTTTGTTCACCCGGATACAGCCATTCTCGCCCTAGAAGATTAGCCCGTTGCTAAAAAACTCAAACAAAAGTTGCTTTTCCCACCCCGTTCAGCGCTGACAGTGTTGTGGAAGCTACGTGCTCCTTGGGCCAGCCACGCGCTCGTCACCCCACGGGTACTTCGAACGGCTCGGTTGTAACGTGTTGACGCTATTGACACCACCACAATGCTGAACACGCTACCAACGGCAAAGCTCATAACCACGCCAGCATTGCTACGTCACGAATGCGGGGAATCTTTTCTTTCCGTTTTTGTTTGCGCCGGACATCCCATGACGCATCGCGCTCTCCGTTCGCTTCTCTTCGAGCGCTTGCTGGAGTGCACCACTTGGAACGAAAAATATAGCCAGTCGTTCAAAATACAAACGTGCGATTATCATTTATGGTTCTTATCTGTCATGCTTGACTCATTTCCGAACGAAATTTGAATATTTCTATTTTTGTTTCCATACCCCTTTAATGTGCACCATGCAGTAGTGATATATGACCACACGCCGGTACGATGCTCATCCAGATCAAAATGGGCCGGGGTGGGGGATTGAGCCCAGGATTTCTGGGTTCTCTAGCATGAGCTTTTGCTCCACATGCTCCGAGGAGGTGTGCACTAGCTCACTCAGCCACCGATCCCCCTCAGGAATAGTGCATATTTAGCAGTTCCATTGCATCCTTCGTCTCAGCATATGTAATTTCCCCTAGAAAGAAAGTGAGATTTTTTTATGGTCTCCAGCATCAGTACTTCTCTGATATTTGCTGTATACTTACCTCGGGGCTATTAAATATATTGAGTTAGGAAATGTTTCAAGGAAATTAAAAATATGATGTGCCAGGCCCATAAAAAACCAGCAAAAATGTTTTGGCTAAAGCAAACTGCCATTTTTGCAACTGGCTTAGTGTGTGAGCTGCTAAGAATGCACAGATGCCATAGAAGAAGATTAGTGCTATTGGTGGGTCTCGTAAAACACTATTGAGACAATGCCATACTCAACTGGTATTGGTGCAAAATATCAAAGGCACCTGTGACGTGCAGTTCTGCATTTAGTGATATCTATGATAACCTTATGAGTATTCATTAATAGAGTTCAATGTGTCAACCACAGTCTCTCAATCTCCAACAATTTTAACAGTATTATAAGAAAAGTGACATGGTAAACCTCAACTTCAATAATCGGTCCTAGCTCCCAAAACTTGAAGGTTGGTAGAGGCTGTTCAATCACTGACCCCCAGGTCGCTATATTAGTATAATGTCAATAGACCATATGCGAAATGTAGAGCGCCATCTAGTAGCGCGCCGAGAACTATGTCCGCCATCTTGTTAGTGGCGAGAAAACGAAACCAGACCCGACCGGCAAAGACCCCATGTAAAGAAGCGACCGCTCTTTGTGCGAGAGATGCGATGCCAACGATTGCTGCGTTTCGCTGGGGATGCAGCGATGAACCTTCGATTCATGCGTAACGTGAACGCAAACGTGAACAGGGTTCACCTTTTTTCCTATTTTTATTTGTTACTTGAGACGCAGTTTTCGACAAAAACAATCGGTGACAATGCAAAGAAACGTGCGGACGTTATCGTGCGGCGTGAAGCCATTTACAACCATTGAGCTGGGCCCTAATCTTTTCATGGATTGTAGAAAATTTGTTATGACCTTCTTTTTTTTATGTACGTTGTAGTGTCGGCCTGCCCTTTTCTTGATGCGCAAGCAGCTCAATGCATGCGGACGAGACAACGGCTGTTAAGCGAGGCAAAAAGATGGCAGTTTTAATAGTCTACGCCACCAACCATTGTTGAAGATGCGTATGGTTAACAGTGGTATGGTTAGCTTCATCGCAGTGGCTAAAACTTTGATGACGGCGGCGGGAAAAACTTATGCTGCAGATGTCGAATTAAGCAACATGCGCGGTGCCAACTTCAATTTAATACCTCCTTTTTTTTCTTTTTTTTTGTCGCAGCCGAGGTAGAAGTTTTGTTTACTGCAAAGAAGCTCGGAGGTAGTGTTGAGAAAGTCACTGCAGTTATTCTGCCAGGGTTGAACAAATCTTCATTAATAGCGCAACATCTGTCAACTATGCTTGAGGTCAATGCTATCTAAAACCAATTTTAGCTTTTTGCAACGCTCGAAAAATATTGCCCAGGGCACAGTTTCTTTTAGAAGAACACAGCGTTCCAACAAAAAACTTTCCGCCAGTACCTATAAAAAAAAAAAAAAAAGCTAACCTTGAGTTATGTATTTGTGTGGAGCACTATACCGCCAAACAGTACGACTTCAAGCGTATTCGCATCGAAAAAAGAATTAAAAGTGTTCTCAACGATGAAAGGCATCACGGCCTAGTCGTTTTGGAGGCCTGTGCACATGCTGGCGGCAACCCACAGTGTGTAAGCTTCCACAGCGAAGGCGTAGGACTATGTCCGCTGCTTCGACGAGGTTGTCGCCAGCGTGCATAGGCCTCCGAGAGTTTTGTCAGACAGTTGCGGTAGGTTGTTTAGACTGTTCGACCACATAATATGGTCGGAAGACGGAAAACAGTTGCTGCACCATCGCACAGTGCCCGTACGGCTCTCTCCGATGCCTCCACCGTGCTTCGGTTATGACGACGCTTGCCAACATTAAAATGGCGACGCTCTCAGTGTTGTCAGACCACAAAGCAATTTCATATAAGGCCTATTGTGCAATCAAATGCACCCTTACGTGACCCTTTCCTCTTGCTTGTGGCTTATCTCTACAGTAGGCTTTTCTCTACAGTAGGCTCACGATAATTCAAACTCTGATATTTCATACTTCTGGTAAATTCAAACAAATTTTTAAATTTTGGTGGTCCTGCTACGTTTTCAATGCATTTATCATTATCATCATCATTTATTAAGCCTTGAGGGCCCTTACGGGCATTACACAAGGCGTTAGGGGGACACTGAAACATTGTTAGATAAAGGCATATCAAAACAGAAATCAGGACTCAAACAGACATAAATAATAAACTATTAGTGCAGTTGCCGATGGTTACTTACCGTAAAATACTGAGCAAGCGCCCTCTCAAAATTTGAAGATAATCGCGAAAAAATAGGGGATGGGCGCATGTGAGGTCATCAATTTTACATATATATGTACTGTGCATATTTTTTCAGATGTTTCAAATTTTGGGGGTGGGCACTTAGTGCTGAATGGGCGGATGCACGGTATTCTCTGGTAGTTGCAATATGAATGTAATATGATCTATCTGGGTCACAATACTGTTAGGCAGGTTATTCCAGTCCGCTGTTGTTAACAGCAAAGTGGAGTTAAGAAACGAGACAGATGAAGCGAAGATCGCGCATACCTTACACGCGTTATCAATGCGAAGAAATACGAGACTGGGTGGAAATAGCAATGAAGTTCTGACGTCACTGTTTTGATAGTAGATCTTGTGAAAAGGGACAGGCATGATAATGTTCTTCTGGATAAAAGTAGATCGAGGTTAGTGTTTATTCTTAATAAAGTGAAACTGCTGTCTCGTGAGTAGTCTGAAAATATTCATATGATTGCGCGATTTTGAAGTGCTTATAAGCCACCTAGTTCAAATGGCATTTTTGTGTAGTTGATACTTTTTGTTCTCGCGGTCCCATTGAGCGCGCTGCTTTCCGAGGATCAGTGCAGTGCAGATAACAACACTTGTGGAGCTCGCTTCAGCAGGTGTTGCTTCTCCACAGTGCGTCGGTGCTCGGTGAGAAGCGCACTCAACGAGGCTAATAGTCCACAATAGACAACTCTTTAGCTGGATGAACAAACTTAATTTTGGTTTGAGGTGTCATGTGCTGACTAAACAGTCCACGATAGACAACATTTCTGAGGCAATGAATGAACTTATCTCATACATTTCACCAATGTTTCACGCATGGCATATTTGCTTATAATTAGTAGGCCTGCATAGAGGAAATCATCAAATATCTGCTATGAGCTGCCATCTATATAGTAGATCATAATTTTATCTTGCATCATGTCTAGATGAATTTCTGATAATTCAAGCAAAATTTGTGACTTCCTGGAGTTTCAATTAACGAGAGTCTACCATAGTTCTGAATTTAAAACACTATGTTATTTCATTCTTGCAAAAACAAAGATTTTACCACATCTACAATCATCTCCAAAAGACATCACAGAGAAAGTTTGCTTAGAAATATCATTGTATTGCTTAGAAATATCGTTGTATAACATGCTGATATTTTCATACAAAACCCACTAGCAAAGAGGAAATCCATGAGGCTTTGGCCAGATGCGCTCTAAAAATAAAACCACCACCAATTTTTCAGGGACTAGTTGAGCAAGAGAAAACAAATGGTGGCTCCAGTTACATAGTTTTGGCCCTCACTGCCAGAAAAGGACATCCCCGAGAACTACAGCCAAATGCAGACCCTCCGATAGTACGCACCAAGAAGTAGGCAGGAGGCAACTTCTTCAGAAGTTCGTCCGGAGCCAGGTAAGGCGACAGGAGGGGGTCTGCAGCTTGAGACACCAGAGCCTCAAAGACTTTCAGGCGTTGTGGGTTATTTGGGTGAAACCAGGGCAGCTCATTCCTGGGCGTTTTGGGTGCCCTCTGCTTTGCAGATGATGTGGAGGCCTTACCCGCGCTCTGCTTCCCGGCCGCCTTCTGCTTCAGAGACGCGGAAGAGTCGGGAGGAATTTCGAAGATGACGTGCTCCTCTGCATTGTCTTGCTCAAGGACATCCAAACGTGTGGCTTCCACGGAGTCTCCGCAATTTTGGACGGGACTGTCGAGCTCCTTGGACCTCAGCTCGGCCGAAACGGGATGCCGCTGATCTCCTGAATGCTCCGGATGTGACTGTTCTTTGACAGCAGAATCCCTCGAGTGATCTGGCCACCCATCAACTTCTCTGTGTACCCCTTCGCCACTTTCGTGCAACGACGAAATGCTCTCGTGAATGTGGTCGGAAGTGTCGACTTCTTCGACCTGATTGCGGGACTTGCCAATGCCAAGGTAGGCTGAAAAGTTTCAGAAAGATTGAGTTAGACTATCATAACCGACTCAATCTCATGCATTGGGTAAGAGAAAAGGCTATTCAAGTATTATTAGTATATTGTTCTTTCAGCTTAGACCATGCACTTTTTTTAAAATGTGCCAATGCTTTAGGGGGGAGCTTGCTGCATGCTACCCGCTATAATTAATTAGAGCATCAGATGCCTCTCGAAGGTACTTGGATTTCTTTTGGGGTTTGAAACACCTGTATGTTATTCGGCACAACAAAACTGCCCAGATATTTCGGAGCTATTTGTCTAACATTCATTTTGCCTTCCTTAGGCCTCCCCTACATGCAGCTCTGCCTAGCTGTGAGGCATCTGAGACGTCAAAGAGTACAGAACCGGGGGCAGTCACCGTGGACGCATGTGAGCAGGAACTCCAGTGGAATAAGTGGGTCCATGCAGGTCAACAACTTGGATGGGGAGGGGTGGGCATTCAGCATGGTGGGTGTGTAGGCACAGAACATGGAGTCTGGGGTTCGCAGCTCCATCTCTATTAAGCGCAGACAAAGTGCCAGACACAGGTTGCCTCCCGCACTGTCCCCGGCCACACAGATACGCTCGCCCGTCCAGCCTGGGCAGGAGAACAGTTGTTTGTGTTTGTTAGGGCTACGTGATTGGAGGCCCTTATTAGCATAGGGTAAGTACAAAAGAAATCACCATCTGTTTAAAACTGTTCACAGTGTAACAGTGCTGGTACGAAAGATTAGTCACATATCATTTTAGATCTTGCCCAAGCAGCTGCTGCTTCTGGGATACATCACCTTGTGATGTTGCACAGAAGCAGCACCCGAGCTCTTGAGTGATAACACACAACTTCAATGAGAAAAAAGTGAGTGAGCATTAATTCTGTAATCATGTTGGCAGTTTCACAATAGAGGACTCACAACAAGTTAGATTAGTAGGTAGTAAATGTACCATAGTCGGCGACAGGTTAAGAACACAATAGATGATCCGCCTTGAGCGCGAGCTTTCTGCTTTTGATAACGCTTTGTCACAAGCGCAGCTGAAGCCCGGAGGAAGGCAACAAGCGCATGCTGGAGGCAGAGCATCTACTGACTATAGTAGCTCATAGACTAAGTATTGAATGAGAGCATGTGCCCTCCTTCATCACTGGGAGAGCAAAACAAGGCTGTTTCTTTACCCTTGGTGTACATATGCCTGCTAATGGGAATTCCAGAAGCCAAACTGCTTGTCAAGGGGTCCTGCCAAGGTAAACTGCAAACTGCTAAGGTGTACTATGCACATACTGCCTAAATCTGGTGCATGTGAAAGGTTTCTGCTCAAACAGACAAGGTCTGCTACATAAACATGCATGTAACCTCATAAAAAGTATGAATTACTAGCACAAACTTTGTACGAATGAATAATCATGCAAGCATTAATACATAATTTATGCTGATTATCAACCGATTTTAATAACTACAACAAATTAAATTACTACACCATATGTGATGCAGTTTATTTTGTAAAGAGTACATGACAGGTAACAAGTGCATGTTCAAATGCCTCACACAAGTAATCACAGCCTCTATCTCTGTTAAAAATGATACTGCCTAGCGATAATGGCCAAACTTTTCCCAAATAGAAATGTTCTGCAGCGAATCTTCCCATGTAACACAGCCAAAAATTTCATTAGGCATAAATATATTTAAAAAAATTGAGCATACCTAAAAAACAAATTGGGCATACCAAATTGTAATTAAGATCTACTGCTACCAGCAGCAATCGCGGTTAGCTATCTTTTGAGTGTTGTGTTGGTGTCAGCATACAGAAGAGACACATCCTTTCTGCCCAGTTATCAAAACCCAGCACTTCCTGCACTTCACCGAGTGTGATGGCTGGAGGTGTGCTGGATACACCTCAAACTGCGAGGGAACTGCCATCGGAAATAGCACCTAAAGTTTTGATTCTTGTACGTAGTTCACCTTCAGTGAAGTAGATGAAAAAAAACTGCAGATGTCGATGTGCGCACCTAAAAAGAGGCTTTTTCATTTCACTCCCAAGAAATTTGCTTGCGCCATTCCCTGAGATGCTCAAGAGTTGGTGGCAGCTCATTAAATCTTCCAATTGTAGGGCTATTCTCTGAGCTTGACTAATGGAGTGGAACATAACTACTCTTTTGCATACTGACTCACATTGGCATTGCAGTTCTGGCTTCCCTGTTTAGATTCAAATAAATGCACAGACAGAAAGAGACACGGTCGTTCAACTGCACTGCAACTTTGTGTGTTTCACCATTTTCTTTCCCGACTAAGCGTACGCCTAGCAGCGATTCTCCAAAGCTTGCTCCTCAAAGAACTTTGTTGGTCTTGTGAGCTTGTACCAGGCTCTACCAAGAGTGTGTGGGCTAAGTGATCCAGTAACCGTGCTATTTTTATGCATAATGTAAAGAAAAAACTTAAAGCCGCTTACAACTCCCTGCAACGCCGAATTAGAGCGCAGCTCTTGAGGAGGAGGAGGGAAGGGTACTGGGGGGTGACGTGACCTCAAGGGAAGGGTACTGGGGGGTGACGTGACCTCAAGGGAAGGGGGGGGGGGGGGGGGGGTCACGTGACCACCCCCCCCCCCCCCGATGACGTTATCAGTGACGTCACGCGTCCCATAATGCACCGCGCGGTTACGCCGACAGCGACGGCGACGCCGCTCAAGCCGGAAACGGGCGCCTAAGAGCTGCGCTCTAAAACAGAAGGGAACTGTAGCATTGCAACTGCACTGTCTGTATGCAAGGTAATGCAGACTTGCCTTGCAAGTGCACTGTTTGTATGCAATGCAATACATAACTGTTGCATTGCAACCATTGCATTGGTAGTGCAAACATAATGTAACAATAGGTACCAAAAGAAAAACCTTGTTTTAAACATTGCATGTTTAAAGCATATACTACATGCTTTTATATCAGTTAGCTTGCACTACCTTGCATACAAGTAGTGAATGGTATATCTGTCTTATAAAGCTTCATTTATACTTTTGCATCTAGTGATTGTTCAATTCTGCTTCATTGTTTTGGCAAAGCAAAACCCAACAGCAATGTGCCAAAAGCGGATATTTCATAGACATAAATGTTTACGAAACTTTCACTGAATATTTTCTTAACTTTCTTTTGAAGGTTCGGTATTGTATACAAGCAAAACAAAGCTTTGGTCGATTTGCCCAATCATTATTTTTTATTGGAAACATTCCAAAGGTTTAATGAGGCGTAAGCGCCGACGCACACTTTTGCCTTAATTACGTGCTTTACCTCTCGCTTCTTTACTTCCTTGATCACATTATTGAGGAAAACTATGTTTTTTGCCGTTTTTTTCCTCTTTCCTTTTGTAGTTACTCGGTGTAAAAGCATAGCGAGTGTTTCAAACAACCTTGTTGCAAAGATGAAGACGACAAGCACATAACAGCCATTCACATTTTAAAACCGATAATTTCAGTCAAGATTTTTAAGTTTCCCAGACATTTTTACCTATTCTTGGTCATAACCTGAGTGTTGTTTGCTTGAGCAGTAGCCAAGCTGCCTTTCGTTCTAAATTTAATGATTAAAAGGGTGCTACTCTAAGCAACTATTATTCTATATCTCCAGTTTAACTTTTCAATTCTTTGTAATGAATTACGGAGCTTCATTAAAAAAAGAGCACAAAGAAAAAGAAATAAATGGACAAAACTGATTAATTTCTTTTAGCATCTTTTGGCTGTGCTTCATAAAAAATTCCTAAGATTTAGAAAATAGAGCCGACTTGTAAAAATCAATCCATTTTAGTGAGAAAATATTTCCATGCACTTTTCGCTCGAGCAAATGCAGATCCAACTATATTGGTTTGAGAAGGTTGCCAAAATATAAGCTATCACTGTGAAGATTCATATGATTGAGGCTGTTGAAGGACATAAGTGGAACATTGCAGACTAAGGAAGGCCCCAGACATGCAGAAATCATCTAATAGAAAATTGTTATTATATTACACTGGGCAAAATAGTTCCACTCTTGTAAAATATTCTGGTCTGGTACCACTTTTATGTATCAAAATGCAAGCAGATGAAAAGGCAGGAAACAACTCCACAGTGCCTTAAGGGGGACACTACCTGGGAATGTCAACTTTTGAACTACTCATTCAATCGGTGTGATATTTGCAGGTGGTGTTTGTAGCCATACAGGAGGAGGGCGTGCAATGTTTCAGCCCTGTGAACCAATTTTATGAGGTACTATACCCCCAGAACGAAGTAAAGCATAGCCTTGCATGGAATCTGCTCCATGAATCTATCGTTGAGAAATGGTGTTGATAACCACATATTTTTCTGGTGGAAAGTATACTGGAATACCTATTGCCGGTTGCTATAAAAAGAAATTTCAGGAAATATGAATTTTCCAGATTAAAAAAAAATGTATAAAAAAATGCTTTTTTCACAATTACCAAGTTTTGCAAATTACAATTTTCCATAATAAAGAAACATGAAAGTGCAAAATCTAAGTTCATAGCAACCGGCTCTATCAAATTTCGGCATATCAGCCGCAAATATAGTCACTTGATAGTTTCATACTGAAACAATAGATTTATTAAGGTGGGATTTATGCTGAAAAGTGGATTGGAAAAGAATGCATTCAAAGCGCTTGAACCTCTACCTTTCCTTTAGCATTGGTGAACTGAAAATAATTTATAAAAAAAAGAACTATGCACTGTAAACAAATGAAACTTTCTGGGAATACTCTCTAGATATTGGCAGATGTAAATAGGGCATTTTCCAAAATACATTTTTTTTTTTTTTCAAATATTTTTTTCTGGGTAGTGTTTTCTTTTAAAGGGGCCCTGCAATGACTTTTTTACTGGTTTTTAATTTGCACCGAACCTGAGTGCACTAAACATAGTAACTTAATGAAACTTTTTTTTCTCGAATTTCGCTTTATTTTAAAAGTTATAGGCAAATTAAAATTACAAAAACAAGCAAAAAATAACCTCCTTCATGACGTCTTTGGCTGCAAGAGTGGCCGTGACCTAGAGGAGGGGTAGTGAGCTCAGCGAGCGCTCACGGCTGCTGCACTCCCTGTCGACGGCTCGAGAGGGCGCCACTAAAGCATGTTCTGGATAGGCTGTATGAAGCGGGCAGCCAGGGCGGCTTGCATTGCATTTGCTGCGCGATTAAACACTAATTCGGCATGCACTTCATTGGCCACAAACGACAGCAAACACGGGGTAAAGATCAGTTTAGAATGGGAGCCACTTCGCGCTGCCATACCGCAAAACGGCCAAGCAGCAAGCGAAACCTGTGCCGAAGGCCTTCGGAACGCCCGGAACCGGTCGGATCCTCGAGTCCGTAAACGACCGCAGCGCCGCCGTGTACATCCGGGACCTTTCTAAGCTCGCCGCTATTCGGAGCCCGATCCCACTAGCCCTTTCTAGTATTCGCCGCCTTTTGTACCGCTTGGTGGCGGGTATGTCGAAGGGTCATTTCTGGTTTCCAGACTTTATAAACTGCATTTGTTTCTTTTCTGATCTAAAATACTGAACAAAAACTACTTTAACAAATAATTGCAACGGTTTGCACCACTTATATTTTGTATTTCGACTAAAAAGAAGCTTTTAGCGGCTCTAACCAGTAGTAAGCCCAGGACCAAATACCTCACAATTCGCGCGCTTTCGGTACCGTGGGTCGCCTCCGTAGGTAGAAGAGGTTTCCACGTCGTCCGATTAAAATATGACGCACTGATATTCAGTTACTCTCTCCGAACCCGCTGGCTTGCCCGAACCTCAAGAGACGTGGAAACCGCAAAAAAGGTAGACGCTTAAAATTTAAATGTGATTGCAGGGCCCCTTTAAGGTTTGTTCACACAGGTGTGTCGACTGCGTTGCATCGTGCAGCACAGCACCTCCCTATTGGTTCGTCATTAGGGTCGCCACAGCAAGAGCTCGGCGCAAGCAGTCTTAGTGCAGTCAAAGGCAAACATGTGAACAAGCCCTCCCTCGTCGGTCAAGCTAAGCAATAACATTCTTTTGTCATACCGAAAAGAAAGATCACACTCCTGTGTGATGCTTCTTTTGCATATGACAAACAAGTCTACTTTGTACTAGAAATAACTATATTAGTATTAAAAAATAGGGTGACATGTTTTTGTGCTGTTTCTTTAAAGTTGTAACCAAAAAAGGTTGACCTCTAATAGTGAGCAAAATTTCCAATCCCTCAGGCTAACTGAGATGCCAGTTGCTTCAGCCACTTCTCCAAGCGCTCAGCTGCAAAGCGGTGAAGCTTGATGAGAGAGTAGTGGTGAGAGGCAGTGAAGCTTAAAGGAGTCATGAAACGCTTTTCCAACTTTTTCCTGTTTAGCTTTCCTCCTCAACTCATAAATCGCGCAGTTCAAGAAGACGGAAAGGGAGAATCCCCTCTTGCTCGGACTTTTGTTTGTGTAATCCGGACACATCCATTCTCCCCCTGGAAGATTAGCCCGTCGCTCAAAATTCAGACAAAAGTTGCTTTCCCCACCCCGTTCACCCCGGAGCTGACAGTGCTGTGGAAGCTACGTGCTCCTTGGGCCGGCCACACTTTTGCCACGTGATCACGCTCTCTCGCGCATACCCACGCGCAGAAAATGAGGTCAGGTGATGAAAGGGGGAGGCTGATTGGTCCGGCAAATGCGTAGCTTCCACCACAATGTCAGCTTAGGGGTGAAGGGTATAAGTGAGCTCCGGTGTCGTGCGACGTTCGTTTGGGCCCAGTGACGCGCTGCTGGGGCCCGGTGACGCGCTGCGGGGTCCGCGGATGTATCACAGTGAAAAGGCAGAGAGCTTACGAAGGGAACAAGGTACGAAATAGTCCGCTGTGTTTTCAAACTTTCGTACCGGAAGTCAGGCTTTTGACTTTCTACCTTTTTTCTTTTTGCCCACTGAACGATTTGCTATTAGTAAAATCCCAATATAAATTTATTTATTCCAGCCCAAAATTCGTTTCATGGGCCCTTTAAAAGGGCAGTAAAGTAATTTCTGAGATTGTCTACTATTTATGGTCACACCTCCATTCACAGGCTCTAGCATTAAAAGATAAAACAGGATTACCTTGATATTCGGCCGCTTTTCATATTAATAACGAGATTGAAGACAGGTCATATCTGAATCTGCTGCGCTGCGAAGTCCCTTTTTCTGCAGTTCGGCGCAGAAACCAGACGGCGTCGTAGGACGAGTGACAACCAATCGCGAGCAATCGCTTCCCACACGCGATTTACACAGATCTCAAAAATTACTGCATAGTTGATGGATCCCCTGTCATGCGGAAAGAGATCGCTTGCGATTGGTTGTCGTTTGTTTGACGACGGCCTCTGGTTTCTACCCCAAATCGCGGATCAATGCAATTTTGTTTTCTTTAAAATTCATAGAACCCGTAGAATGAGTTACGAAGGGTGCTAAATAATTTATCTATGACAGTAAAAAAAAAAAAAGTGTTCTCAAATTTTTTATTTCCAATAACTGTATGCAGTTTTTTGATAACTGTATGCACTTCATCCAATTTTCCTAGAATGACTTCTGGAAAAATGAATCTTCAGTATAAGGGGGGATATGGCCTGGGAGGGTCAACTTTTGAACCATTCCCTCAAACTGATTCAAACATTTAGGGTGAATTGAACCCCATTAGGATTGATGACATATAAAGGTTCAGTCTTGTAGGCCAATTCTACAACATACTATGCTTAATAAGCTCCAGAAAAAAGTTACTTTATTAGGAAATCTATTTAAAAAAAAATAATAATTCCGATCCGCAAAATGTTTGATTTAATGTGAAGCAGAATACCCATAGTGCAAGTTAAGGTAAAAATTAATTGTAAAAAATGCAATTCTAGAGAAAAACAATAACATCCAAAAAGAGCAAAAGATTTTAACAAATTTTTGTGTTTTAAAATATTCCATTTTTGTCATGAAGAATTTAGCTTTTTCAGATTATGAGAACCTTAACTTGTTCCTCAGGAAATTTCAGTCCAGGACACCACTGAATGAAATCTTTCCACTCTCAAAATGTCAAATGATACATTTCCTCATAACACATTTCCTGCCAAAAAGTGAAACTGAGAAAAATGCATTTCAAGTTTCAACTTTAGGTTTCTTTCTTTTTGATGAGTCAGAAGTAAGCAAAATTCACCTGGAGCATTGTTAGCACCTTCCTCTTTGAGAGTTTGTTGTTCCACTGGCAATAGCTACCAGTTTGTGTCGTTTGTAGGCAAGCTAACTTTTGTAGCAGGCATTCCTTGACAGATAAACTGGCAAGATCTAAGAGGCAAATCATACAAACGAAGAGCAGCAAAATAGAAATATGATCTGAAGTGGAACATACTCTGAAAGGGCGTTACCGAAGATGGCACAATATCACGTCACCGGGCAGAACGAATCATAAACCCTGTTTCGGGTCTGAACCAATAAAATTGCTCACACCAAATTTTCAGGATATTTTTTGTTTTGATGTATAGGGTTTTCCTGGCCATTGATACTTTTAAACTTGGAAAGCTTCTACAGGCTAAATCTAGAGTAAATGGCACTTCCAATGAGGGTGAGATGTTCTGGCTATGTTAAACGAGTATAAAGCAGCGCTAAATAAAAAATGCCAAAAACTTACTCCTTGCTGACTTGGAGGGCTGCCGACATGTCGAAAATAATTTATTGTGAGATAAATCCTCCATGTTTATAAATGAAAGTTTCTGAAACCATTATTTGGAAGTTAATAAACATAACAATCATTTTTGAAAAAAACATTTTTTCTGAAAAATTTGAATTCTGAGGCCGTATCCCCCCTTAACCTTCAAAGCAGAACGTCACAGCTGTCTCAACGTCTTCATCACTTGAAAACCGCTGCCCAGGGGAGACTTCTTCAAAACTCAGAACAGGAAATAACCCAAGGGAGCCAGATCAGGATTCTTGGATAGATGGTTCAGCTGCTGGATCTCACTTTCTCCGATGGCAGCCAATGATGGATCTGACAAGTGAATGGCACAATGCTACGAAGAAGGATCACATCCGGTGCTAGTTCTCCTCATATTTCCTTCTTGATTGACTGCCTCAAAGCTATCATTGTGTTGGCGTAACTCTCCCCAGTTCTAATTGTCTTGTGTGGCATGAGTACCAGAAGCAAAAGACCTTCAACATCCAGTTGCCAGGACTTTGACTGCAGATTTTTCAGCTTTAAACTGTCATGGGGTAGGAGATGACTTGTGCTTCCACTGCATTAACTCCATTTTGGACATATAATTTCTGTGATAGACTCACGTTTCATATGCAGTCCTCAAACGATAAAAAAAAACTCCCTTTTGGTCTACACGGAGCTTCTTAAATTTCTCTTGACAGCACTAAAGCCCCGTGGCCTTCTGACATGACGTTAGCATTCTTGGAACTCACCTTGCACTAAGATTTGACATGCCCAACTTTTCATGAATCTTTTTCCAAACTGGACCTGCCAGGGTGCTCATTTCTTCAGCTATCTGGGAAACCTGAATTCGCCTGTCTGACAAAATTAAATCTTTTAGTTCCTCGCACATTCTTATGGAAGATTCTTGCACAGGGTCATCTTCAATGGACACTCTACCCTAGTTAAACTGCTTGCTCCAAAATTTTATGCCATAGGATAATGAGGCAGAGTCATCATTAACTGTAGTCATGCATTCATAGATCTCCTTTGACTTTTTTTTTTAATATAAATTGTTTTTGCTTAACATTTCTCGAAATCTAGTATTTCTTAATTGATTTGCAAGAGAGCTCTCCAGACGCCCTGTTTCTTGGAATTTTAGACTCGCGCTAAGTCGCAACTGTGCACAAGTAACCATGAGACAACTCACAGCCTGCCCAGACTAGTTTCAACGCGCATGCTATTTTCTTTCACACTCATGTAGATAAATTATTGAACACCACTTGCATGACCATAAATAGACAATCTCAGAAGCTACATTAGTGTTCCCTTGCCTACTCTTGTTTTCTTCAAGGAATGTACAGCAAAACTTTATTCTAAACAGGCAATTTGCATTAAAATAAGCCAAAAACATTTCCTTGACTTCCAGGCGTCATATCTTTCTCTAAATCAAGACTTCTGGTCAGAGTCCCACTGATGTGCAGACGCCGAAGTTAATGGGATGCTTGCAGGATTCACATTGTTTTTTATCACTCCTGTAACTGTCCATCGAACTATCGTCCAATTCCTAAAAATCGGAAAGGCTGAAGGATTCGTCGTCACATAAGCCTGAGCATTAATCCATTTCAAAAAGAAGGTTTTGTATCTCTTCGTCGGCCAAAGCGGATATCCACACTAAAGCCGTGTTGCTTTAGCGTAAACACTTACAAGCGACTGCTTTTCTTTTCCTTGGCTAAATGGAGAGTTTTCTCTCTATCAAACACCAAAGCAAACGAGCAAACTACCCTAGGTAAATGGAGCAACAGGGGTGGTTTTGCCATCTGCCGGAGAGCACGCTAAACAAGCGCCGAAAACGAAATGCGAGTCGCATTCGTGGTTGGGCTTTGTGGTTTGTAAAGGGTGGTACGAGTGACCTTCGTTATTATAGTAGGCAAGGAGTTAACACGGGAGACATGATACAAGTGACCTGGCTAAGAGGTACGTGGCTGATCGTTCCGGAAGCTCGGACGATAATGTTGCCAGCATGATCGGCAAGCGAGTTTTAGCTAAGGTGACTATGCATTTTTTTAAAACAAATGTTTGTATGAATTTTCTTACCTTCCACTTCCTCAAAAATCAACACTGACCTCATTCAAACATATTGTATAGCCAGTGACTTACAAAACTCGGCAAGTGTAATGAAAGTAATACTTTGTTTAATTACTCGCAGTTAAATACACTCCCAATTTACTCCCAACAAAATAGAGGGGTCGCCCTATAGTCAAGTGTATAAGGCGCTCGTGCTAATTTCTCCTATTGTCATCATAATCACACTGGGACCCCCTCGATGTGCATGGGGTCCCCCACGTTACTTCCATTGGTTCAAATAGGTACTTACATCTAGAGTTGAGAACAATCACACCAGTTGATGCTATCAAAGGCACTCGAAAGAGGTTGACCATAATAAAGCAGTTAGGAAAAAGTTTTATTTTATCAGACAGGAAAAGAAAGTGAAGTAAATTATTTAAAAATGTGCAATAATTATATATTCAAAGATAACCGAATGGAAACCGTAGATAAATACACTCCATAGTTCAAAAGTTGCATACCGAGCTTCTGGCAGTTGTTAAGGACCCAGGCATAAACGAAAGCCACTTCTTCCAAGGCCCTTGGGTAAGGGAACTCTGGCGCCAGGGCATAGTCCACGGACAGAATGGGGACGTTGACCAGCTTTGCCCAGTCCCTCAGGTAAACCTGACAAAAATTCCAATACATAGTATTGGTCACAGATTTGAACTAACAATCCTCAATATCCTCGAATTATGCTCAAAGTAACTCCAACACCAAAAAAGTAATGAAGTCGTCCCTGAAAAAAAAATATTACCCCAGTACCTCGCTTTCCCGTCAGCACACCCAAATAAACGACCGGGTACGAGTCATGCTCCATTAATGTATGCTGACTTTGTAAGACCCTTTTAGACTGTGCAGATTTAAATATTCTTATATGTACATTATCATTCCTCCCTTATATGTATACTAGTGAAGTTATGTGTCTGTTCATCTCATTCTTAGAACCATGTTTGTAAAGAACACTTTTAGGTAAATAAAGGCTTACTGGAAACTACTATTATATTTTACGCTGATTTAATGTTTAACAATTGTTTTCAGAAGAATTTAAAAAAAAATGTATTGCACCTGAATCATTTGCCTTCACTAATTAAGAGGATATGCTCTATGTGAATTTCTTTTTAAAATATTTACAGTAGTCAAACGAAAATTTCAGAGTATATATTGCTTGATATCATTTTTATAAATCTGGTGTTCGTTTTAATAGAGTATATTTTTATGTTCTAAAATTAATGGATTAAAAAAAAAAAAATCTTATGCATTCGTGGGTTATGGCAACAAACTTAAAAGAACATTGTAAAATAAGCTAAGTTGTTTCTTAAAAGGGCGGTGCAACGGTTTCAATGTTGAAAGAATTGGCAGTTTGCATTTTTTATATTGTTCATCCAAGCCCAAGTGACCAAAAACGCGTCACCTTTCCCTGAAAAACTGCTACTCTGCTGCGTAATCGCAAGGCAAAAAACGAATTATTTGCCGATCTGCAGCCGCCTGTGGTGACTACGGGAACTAGAATGACAGCGTCTCTGGGGGTACGCGGAAGTCAACAAACCCTGTCCCCCTCCGCTGCTACACTCGCAGTCAGCCCCGTGGCGATCCGTCCTTTGTGTCCATCGCGCGCTGCGACCTTCGACGAGGCTAATCCTTTGAAAGTCGACAATCGCGGAGGAAGCGGCTGGGGTCTCTGAAGAGAGGGCCCAAGGGGAAACCACGTGAACCCCCAGAGTACGTCGCAGAGTTGAGGCACTTCGACCTTCGATTTGTTTCATTTTTTTTAAATAAGAACCAGCGCTCGCAAGAAAATGCGGTCTTCGGTGTTTCGTTCCATATGTGACGCAGATTAATTTTCGCAGTTAATTGGCCAAAGTCTGAAAATCGTTGCACTGCCCCTTTAAGAACCTCTAAGTGCAAAGAACAACAAATGTAATGTGTGCAGACCTTTATTTTAAAATAACTGGAAATCACAGAAAAAGCAATTATTAAGGATTGACACAGATTTCTTTAAATTTTCTGAATTATAAAATTATCGAAACCTGGATAGTTGCATTCTACATATCTGAAGTGTATCCATGGCGAATTTGGTTGTGATAGGAATATATTAAAGAGGCACTAAAGCAGATTTCGAGATCTTTTAATGGCACAAACTCAAACTATCCACCATAAGTACCATAGAAAAGCCAAAATTAAAACCATGCGTAACTTCTTTCTTTTATTAAAAACATGACCGAACACCATGATAAGTACACCCTTTTTCTGAGATATCTAAAAAAAGAGGGCAAGTTACAGGTGTTTGGTCACATTATTAAGGGCAAAGAAGGCCACGCATGATTGTAATTTTGGGTTATACAAAATGCTTAGGGTGCGTAGATTGAGTTTGTGCCATGCTTAATGAACTAAAAACAAAAAAACATTAAGTCTGTGCAAAAAGCGAGAGCCACTCGCATTCAGCTACATTTTAGACAGCACCATCATCAAACATGCTAGTGTTATGCAAGATCTCGGAGTTCATGTTTATAGAAAATGAAACTTCAATTATTAGCATCAGTCATTTGCAAAACCTCTCTCAGAACCTTAGGGGCAATTTCTCGGTTCACAAAATAATTTTCTTCATATTCCTGCAACGTTTGATTATACTGTTGCCTCATTCGTGCAAAACTCTAGTTTGCATCTGCTCTGTGGAATTTTGTAAGCTTTACTGCATGATATTCAACCGAGCATGTTCAGAAGCGTTTTATCGGTATGGTGTACGACCGATTTTTTGGCCGCCACTTGTACTACAGTTACGATGTCTTACTTAAAAAAAGGCTGCTTACGCTCTTCGTTTGACAGGCGGCGTTATCAGGATGTTTTGTTTATAAGCGAGGTTATTAATGGGATTGTAGACTTTCCTGTCTTGTTGATCTCCATCGGTTTTCCCATCCCACTGCGTATCAGTCATAATCGCAGCTTTATCTAGACACATGCACTTTTACCACATCCCCTATTATAAGAATGCAAATTGAATTTAACAAGTGTGATTGTCTCCGTATTGAAATATTTTTGTGATGCAACAACATTTTGCCACAATCTCCATGCTATATTAGTACTTGTGTGGTTGGATATCTCTGCTTTTTTTTGTTTTTTTATGGTGAATTCCGCTCGCAGATCTCGAGCGCTCCAAAAGCGCTCCATTTGGAGCGCGCATATTCCACTCGCAGATCTGGCTTGAGCTGGTTATATTCCCCTCGTAGATCTCTGGCAACGCCCGCTCCACGGAGCGCCTCAAACTCCGCCGAACTTGCTCTGTGGGATTTCACAGATCTCTCCGGAAGTTGACGGAGCGGCCCACGTGATTTCCTTCTAAATCGGCAGTGCGCATGCGCGGCGAGGTTGGCGAGGTCGACGGTGTCGGCGGGCCGGGCGGGTCGTCGAGTTGGATCTGTTCGTGTGCATCGGTTGTTTACGTGGGATTGTGACGGCTCGAACGCTTCTACCTCGCGTAGATCAGGGATACAAAGCCGAGACTCTGGAGCGTGGTAAATCATAAGCGCTGACATCTGTGATCGTGAGAGGAAGAACGACAGGAAAGCCGGAGGCAGACGCAAGGTTAGGCCTGTTCATTCCGCAGCCAATGATTGTTTACCTTTTTACACGGCATTCCGCCGGCGTTTTCCCGTGCAATAAAGCAAGAAGAGATTAGGCAACAACCGTGCCAGTGATGGTTTGTTACCTCTGTGTTTATTAAAGTCGTACCAGAAATCTGAACTCCACCGCTGGCAATCGCTGTCCGTGCCCCGCCGCTTCGACGCGGCCGAAAGGTATGTGACGGTGCCGAACGCGGACGTCTTCGTTATTTGCGACATGAGCGCCGTGGTACATATAATTTCGCCCGGCCTGTGTCGCGTGTTATTTCTGCGTCGGAAAGATCAGTCGGCTCAGGCGTTGGTGGGCTTGTCAAGTTCGAGCAGCGGCCATTTCGTACGGCGGAGGGGGAAGCGATGGGGAGGGGTGTGGGGGAGGTCGCTCCAAAAAGGCGAGTTTATCTTCCCCTCGTCGATTCGGAGCGGGTCCCACGGAGCGAAATTTTGCCCCCCTCACGGACTTTGAAAAGCGCTCCGGATCTACGAGTGGAATTCACCATTAGAGTTGTGTTATGTTTGTTGTGTAACATACAGAAGACCTTGAGCTGCTTGTGGACAAATCACAATAAAGATTATTATTATTAAAAAAAGGATAATCTCAAAATCTACTTTAGTGCCCCTTTAAAGGGAAGCTGAAGACGTCCTTGAATTTGAACAAACAGTAAAAGTTGTAATGTAGACACCTTAAAAATTATGTCTTGCGATTTATTTCGATCTTATTAGTAAAAGTGTGGTAACAGCCAATTAAAATTTGGACGTACTAGACCCGCCAGTTGTGGCACGCCGATGGTAGGAAAGCGCGAGAGCGGAGAGAAAAACCAGCAAAAGTGGCGTCATCAGCAAGGTCAGATGACCCTTGCTCGCCGCTAAGCTGGCTCGGAAATGCCGTCAACGATGTCACGACACTCGGAACAGATAACAGGTAGCAGAGAGGATTGTTGCATGCCCGGCGGCAATCGCTGCACATATTTTTCAAAATAAATGCGGTTTATTTTACTTCTGCCCAAGATAAGTGCGATAATGAAATTCACGGGACAAAAAGCTATAGAAGTCTGCTCCTAACTCAGATTTCTTGAGAAGTACTTCAGCTACCCTTTAAGAACAAAAATTTATGTGCACAAACTGTGAAAATTCCCCAAAATTAGGAAAAGAGCAAAACACATAAAAAAATCCCCATAGATGTGTAACGACACTCATTTGCGACAACAAAACTTGGCTATTTATTTTTGTGAGAAATTGAAGCCACCGAAGAATGCGACAAAGAAAGAGAGCTGAGACTACTTCTCAAAATAAACGTAATGGCAGGCAACTCCACAATTTGAAGAATTATGTACACGAAAATGCTTCAAATTTACATCCTTTTGGATTGCCAGGAGTATTTCAACTGCATACTGGCTAATTTTGCAATTTTATCTGGTCCTGATTTTTTTATACATAACAGATGAAGGTTCAAAGATAATGAAACACCTCAAACTCCAAAATCACATTTTTTTAAAGGAACTGACTTTTTTGCTTGCATCTCCCCTTAATACATCAAGTGAATGGAACACTTTGCTGCCTATTGCAAAATAATTACAAAACATTACAGAATTCAGAAAATATTAAGCCTGCAAATACCTATACCATTGCTCGAAGTAGTTCGACTCAGAGCAGGTTTTCCCTGACAATTTTAGGTGAAATTCCCTGACCAGTGTAGAAGCGGTGAAATATATATGACCATTACAACACAAGGCATTGAGCAGTGTGAGGATCATTTTGCATGGGCTTAATCCAACTTGCACATTCCGAAATATTCGAGTTCCGCCGACATTGCCAGTGAAGTAGCCACTCCCGGAAACATGATGAAAACACGACACTGAACCGCACAAGTCAATAACCGAATGACAGCATGGCTGCCAGATGCACACTTTCGGATATTTTCGGCTTAAGGCTTGGATTGAATTGGGGTCTGCGGCTTTCCTATTTGTTACTATAGTTGCTCTAACTGGTTCTAGCCTAGTGTCGTGCCCTCAATCCAATCCAAGCCAATCCAATCCAAGGCTTGGACTGGACTTGTCGGCTGTTTCCTTTGCATCGGGTAGCGCACTCTACATCGGGTGGGCAGAGCTCGCGCTCTGCTCTAAGCAAAATTTGTTGCCTTTTTCTCTGCCCCCAACCCCTCAAGCCTTTGCTCAGGGCACTCGATGGCATTTCCGGCTCATTCTCCCTGACTGGGCTCACTTTTTGACAATATCCCTGACAATTCCCGGTTTTCCCGGTCGCGAGACACCCTGTCAGTGCAATTGAAGCAGTGAAGCTTAATAAATTCAGTTAAATACTGCTCCATTACACAATTTCTGTCAAGCACAATTTTCACCACTGTGAATAATTCTTCTTCCTGGAAACGCTAAACCTAGCAGTTTCCCTTCAGAAAACATCCCATGTAGAACTCAAGAGCTTCTCTGCACTGCATCTCATGCTGTGTCGACTATAATGAAGGTTGCAAGTGCTAGTTCCTTGCTTTATCAAACACTTTGGCTGCGTTATTGCTCAAGGAGCAGAAGCGCCTAACAAAGTTACCCACTTGTGTTTTTAAATTTTGCTGCAGCCAACACTAAGGAGAGACCAAGTATAAAAGTTTGAGCTCAGTGGAAGCTGAACAGCTTTCTACAAAATAAAAGATAAACACTGTCCATCTCATTTTCCCAAATTGGGAAATTAGTTATTTGCATAAAAACTAACAGGAATATTTTTCGAAGTATAGACTCGCGAAGAGCGCGACCACCCTACATAATACATCCCAACTTCAGAAATTAGAAACTAGACGGAAAATTGCACGCTTAACATTCATGCATCAACTCTATCCTCCTAACCTCAAAATAAACACTACTTACTATTTGAAAATGCTACATGGTCACTTGATTCAAACTTACCATACTAAAATGATAAGGCCATATGGCAGTAATAACAACATGTTCTATCCATGCTTTAGTCATATGCACAAAGTGGATTTTGAGTTCAAGGTGCATTCAAAACGAAGAGTGATTTTGGTCGAATATTTTCTAATTGAATATCAAATAGTTCCTTCAAGCCTTTCACTACTGATGCACCATGCCTAAACAAAACTCCAGCTAAAGTCATGAAGGTAGTTCCCAAGCTTCCACTTGTCGATTTATGAGCTAATTTTAATCTAACTATATTTATGGACTGTAACCTTAGAAAGTCTGATGCCTCAGGATAGCAAGTAAACAGTGTAATTAACACAAGACTTAAAAAAAAAATCACAAATGATGAATACAGGTTGTCAAAGCATCTCTGCCTAACATATACTCTCCCATAGCAGCTACAGTTTAATTTTTAAAATTTTACTGCAATGAAGATATCAATCTTCACAAAGTTTCTGTTTCTTTTCAAATACACCAGGCGCGCACGTGCACCATCCCGCTTTGAAAGTGTGCTTTTCTCCCAAGCACGCAAGTGCAATATTCATATTTTTCCAAATGTTATTCCGTTGAGTGTGCTTCATACCAAGCACTGGTGCATTGCGGAGAAGCAACACCCGCGAAGCTCGCTTCCGCGAGTGTTGCTTCTCCGCAGTGCACTAGTGCTTGGTAAAAACCACGCTCCACGGGGCTACAGAACCCGCAGCGATCAACACTTCGAAAAATATGAATATTGAGGTTCTTCTCAAAGCGAATATCAAATAGTGCCTTATTCGAAACTACAATTCATAATTTATAACATCCGCAAACACTATCATACTTCATTCAGACCAGTGAAGGCTTGAAGTCACTCTCGGAAGAACTTATCCAAGTTACCGAAGCAGCTTCGTTCACTAACGGGCTAACTGATTAGGTACTTTCACAATCTTTAACCTTAACAATGTGTGGAACTCAGTGCATGCCCTGTGCTCCGCCAACCCTAGCGCTAGGATAAAATTGTAAAACAACGCTAGGAAATACAAAGGAAATGACATGTATACACACAAGGCGGTGCCAGTGTGGCCCATAGTTTTGAATGCATGGAACTGTACTTAGTTAACTAAAAGTGTATTGTCATCATAAACAAGATATTGAAGCACTGAGGGCTGTGACAGTATACTTTAATTAAATTTTATCACTTTTATGTTGCTATTGTACTAAATGATAACACTATTGTTTTAACCACTGTTATATACAGTTCGGGCAGCTGCAAGTTCTATGCTATGCCGCTTAGTGTTTCCTGCTTTTATATTGCTGTGTACGATTGTTATGTACTTATGCAAAAGGTGACATAGAAAAAAAAAATTTTATGTGTGCAGTGTTGTATTACAATTTGTGTTTTCTTGTGTAACCAGCCGAGGCCTAAAAAGAAGTGCAGTACAAAAAAAAAAGTATGGGTACACAAAGATGCACGACTTTGGAATGGTCATGTCCTCTTCTAATTTAGTACTTCGAAGCATTGGTTAGGTGAGTCATTCAGTCTAATGTGTACATCGCTTAATGAAGTTTGTTTGATGCAATAATAAATCAGATAAAAATTATTAGTTGTGACACCAGAAAATACATCTAAAATTTTTCATTCAATTTTGTGTAACCAATTGAGAAAATAATAAAAGACTTGTTTCTATTTTTATAGTAAATCAGTTTTGATATATTATAATGATTGGAAAGAACCACTTAAGCTTCTTATTAACACCATTTTTTAATATTATTATTTGGACAAGGCACAGGAGCAACCACAGATTCCGTCATAAACAGCCCTGGGCTAGTTTTGTTTAAAAAAAAATGAAAACAATTGTTGTCAAAAAACATTGATGTCATGCCGAGAGATCTGAGCATGGGCTGCCCAAGCACAGGGCAACTTTACGGGGTTACGGCTTCCAATTCCTTTTTGCTCCAGACAGCAAGACAAAGTTCAATACAGCTAATGAAACTCAAACATTAGGTACATGATTGAAGCGAACTTTCGAGTGAAAGAAAGAATAAAGCAATTTACAGTCATGTCCAAATAATATAAACACCTCAATTTCACTTAAAAATCACCCGTAAGGTGAGCTATTTATAAAAACAAGACAAAAAAAACAAGTATTAACCCAATTCGTCCCCGAAAAGTTTGCCTCTACACACTTTCCAAAAAACGCTCCTCCGCTGCCGCCATGTTGCTGATGCTGATGCGGCTGGTGCGACTCTCGCACCCCCTATCAGCCAGAAATTTTCTGCCATTCTCTTGGACTGTGGAAACCCGCTCAGCGCGATACTCTACATATGTTTTGTGGTTTTGCATTCAACACTTTCTGGCCACTCTTGAAAGTCTCCACTTAATATTTCTGATGCATGCTGCATACCCTTTCTGTGCTATCTTCCACTGTGAGAAATAGGGCTGATAAGTGCCTGCCATTCAAGCGCTTCTGCTCGACATTGCCAGGAAACGAAGGAGGGGAAGGACGTCGAATGGCCTCGACGTGATTTTGCGAACAATGACAATGTCTCTCCCCTCTCCCAGAGATAATCCGCGTAAAGTCCTTCTTTGTCATGGCCAAAAATTGTTGTTCAGGTTAGAGCCAGTCGTGCCCGTTCCTTTGCCTTGGTGCTGGTGTGAAAAAAGAAAGCTCTCCCCAAAATGAAGTCATCTTGGATTCCGTCCGATAGTCAAGATGTGACTTTCATAGACAGTGACTGTGTTATTTCAGATCTTGCTCAAATAAATTCTTTTCAGATAACGCTGCATTGTGTGGTACATACAATATATTGTTGAATGTTAAAACTTGCTAAATTGTATGTCCGCGTCCTGTCCATCGGTAAACACGTTATTTGTGAGCATGAAAAATGCATGCCTTTCGGCTATCTTCTGTTGTAAATTATTTTCGACAGCTAAGAGCTTTGTTCTTTGACACGTGGCTAATCGGGCAGCGCGGTCAAAACTTATCGTAAGAAAAAATGACAACTAACATTCCAGTCGCGTTCATTCTGTCTCGCGCATACCCAACAAATTTTTTTTTGCATTTTTCGCTTTTGTTTTTAATGTGGTACAATGCTTTTTCAATGTTCTTGGGAAAATACATACAGCATGAAACACAAAAATACAGCGGGGAAAAGACGAGAATTTAGCCACCAGCAGTGCTTGAAACTGTGCCTACGCAGGTTGCACCTATCAAAATCACAGTCCACTCGGTTAGGGTTAGCAGGGATGCCGGTGAGAGTCTAGCCTCAAGCCCAGTGACTGAGCTCGAAAACGGTTTGTTGTCCCTGGGTCGAGTGTTTTTTTGGAAAGGTGTATTGCGGGCTATCCATATTAAAGTGGTTTGTATTAAAAGGACATGACTAAGTTCCCATCTTTCAGGCTACACTACCAGTGAGATAATCAAGCTTTTCTTCAATAAAGCAACTGATATAATAGGCAAACAACAGGAAGCTTCTGCTTTCAGACATGGGGATATGGTTGCGGAAAAGCAACTGTTGAAACAAGCTGCTAACTGCTAACACTACTTCACAGCTGTCATGGCTGACGGCCATGCGACAGTGTAAACTTGCTTGGCTTTCTGTCATATACAACATTTAAGATATGAGGCCACTTAAAATGTTATATTTATTTTGTTATCAGCAAACTTTTTTTAATGTTTTAGTGTTGTATAACCTCCAGGTATTCATAATTCCAAGATAACAAAAATTATTCCTGCTCGTGTTGCTCAAAAGTTATGGCTGGATTTTAAATCCCCTGCAAGCGTTTGACAAACCAAAACTAAAGAGCAATCACTAAAAGGTTAGAGATTTCTCAGTATTTACTGGCACCAAATAGTGCACGAAAAAAGAGCAAGCTGACAAATAAGTAAAGGCTGACAAGAATGAGACTTAAAAAGGGCCAAGCCGTAAAGTAGGCAGATTTATAAATGTCATCACATTTCACTGCAAATCACATTCTCGGGAAGTGTTTTTTTTATTAATAATTCAAGCAATTACAACTGAGTTGGCTGGCCCGATCACGCTTTATGTGATGGAGTCTGCAATGACCGAATTAAATATCTTGCACTGTTTCAATTTCACAGCTTTTGATTCTTGTAAAACATTGGTAGTATATTAATATATGAAAATGTGACATTTCCTTGAAAAAAATCCCGGACACTACTACCTTAAAGTTGCGAGAGAACGTCCGCCCACGAGAGAACGCTCATCCCATTTTTCTGGCTAAATATATGCGACATTAAAATTCCGAAACATTGCCCACCCCCCCATTCCCGTCAGACGTCGCACGATTTCCGACGGGAATAGCATCAATGCTATGCTGTGCCGGCACGTCTGACAAGCGAGTTCATAGCGAGTTCCCGCGTTTCGTGTGCGATCTATGCGTGCAATATCGGCTCCTGTAACACGCAAGTTGTTCCCGCGTGTATGCTGCACCGTGAAATCCGAATCTGCTGTGTCCGCAATCTGCGGTACCCATTGTCGTAATATAAGGTTTGTAGCGGATTCTCTAATTTCTGCCCGCAAACTGCGTTCATGATTTTGATTCCACGCGAGTTGGTCGCGCGTGTATATTGCATTGTGAAATAAGATTCTGCTGCGTTCGCGAACTGCAGTATTTGTTCCCATAAAATACGAGTTTGTAGCGGATTCCCGTGTTTTTGTCCGCGATATGCGAGCGGGATATCGTTTACCGTGACAGGCAAGGTTGTAGCGGGTTCCCGCATGCTAATTGCACCATAAAACTCGAATCTGCTTTGTCCAAGATTTGCGGTATTCGTTCCCGCGAGATGAGAGTTCACGGTGAAAACCCGCTACAACCTTGCCTGTCGCACCGTAAAACGCGAATCTACCACGTCCGCAGCTTGTGGTATCCTTTCCCATGATACAGGAGTTCGTAGCGAATTCTTGCGTGTTTATCACATCGTGAAATGCCAATTCGCAGTGTCTGCAATCTACAGTATCAGTTCCCGCGTCACATTGTTTGTAGCCAGTGCCAAGGTATTTATCAATACTTTTTAAAGTTTTGCTCTGGCACCCCCAAAGACAGACCACCCCATGTTTTTTACCATTTATCTCTTCATTTTGGGCGGGCGTTCTTTCAATACTTTACGGTAGTCGCACGAAATTCCTCCTGGTCACTGTACAGAATGTGGGCTTGTGTATATTGATGACGAGTATATTTTGCACTACAGCTACAGATAACCAAGATAACCCACCCATTTTTTGGTATGATATCCTTTTTTTTTTTTAAAGACAGAAGGATAGCTTATTTCTAAAAATTGCAGGGCCCTGAGCAATGGTGACCTTGGCAGAAATGGTGTTACTTAGCCATGGCGGGAGATGAGCGAACATTGCTGCCTGGGAATGACAGTCAAATTTGGCTCATCGCTCCTCCCTACGACACAAGTTTCGCAGGTCACAGAATCCTTAACTAGCATTTTTGAACTTTTTTTATCGCATACCGAAAGTTTACTTACTTCTTATTTTCGCCCTATTTGCTTTCAATTCTAGGTGGGCTATCTCTTGGGATATTATGGTAGTGAATTTTGAGTTCAAAGTGAATAATGGTTTTGGTCAAATAATTTAAAATCAAATATCCAATAGTTCCTAAAAGACTTTCACTACCGTGCACCATGCTTAAACAAAAATTCTGCGAGACTCGTGAAGGTTGTTCCAAACAATAAACTTGTCAACTTCTAACCAAATTTTTTGTAACTCTACGACCTGTGGCATGTAAACGACAGATTTGTTACAGCTATACTAATCAAGAGGACTTATGAACCTGCAAACAAACAAGCACGAATGACAAATGCGGGCCAACAAGACATTGCTGCCTAACATATTCTTGCATAATTGCAGCGGGTTATCCCCGTTGAGTGCGCTTTTCACCGAGCGCTTGTGCACTGCGGGGAAGCCATACATGCTTCCTCGTAGTGCACAGGTGCTAGGTGAGAAGCGCACTCAACGGGACTAACCAGCTGCAATAAACACTATGAAAAGTATGAATACTAGAGGTGTGCGAATACCAAAATCTTTCAAAGCGAATCGAATAATAAAAGTTACGAATCGAATCGAATCGAATATTTTCGAATACGAATAGTAGTTTCGAATAAGAACATTTTTTAAAACAACTATTTTTTATTTGGTGTGAATTAAACAAGAACAGTCAATCAAACCACAACTGTTTTTTTTTTTCTACAAACCTTTATGAAAAGGGAAATTTTATTGCAATAACAAAAATGCCACTAATGTGACTGATAAAAAACATGAAATAAAAGATCAGTCAATCAAGGAGTGAAGTTACAGCACGTAAATGAAAGTACACAAGTGCACAACGCAGTCGGAGACTGCGTCGCGGAAGGACGAAACCACGTGACTGTAAACGAAAGTATACAAGCAGTGGCGGGTCGGCAAGCCACAAAACAAAGTTGAAGATCGCATCGCACAGCTGCAATCTTTTTACGCGGTTGAACGCGACCACGTGAACGTAAACAGAAGTACACAAGTGGAGGCGGGTCGGCAGGCCACAACAAAGTTGGAGATTGTGCGATCGCGCCGCGCAGCCGCAGTGACTTTGCGCCATTTCTTTCCCAGTGTAATAGTTCTGCCAAAAGAGGCTGCCACAAAGAAGCAATAAATTAAGAGTATGTTGCTTGTTTATTTGTTTTTTTGGCAGAGGGAGCAAGTCCCACTTTTACCAATGAAAACGGGTAGAAATAAATAACAAAATAAATACTGCCAAACTGATAAACCGGAAAATCAAGCAAAACATAACACGAGCCAGATATCGCCGATAGTCGATGTCAGCCGTAAATCTATATCCGAATCCATTGCACCTTGGCTGCCTCGGCTACTGTAGTGAGTGTGGTCAGTCACTTTTGTGCTCACGACGATGCACGTGCCGCTGCAAATCGTAGTCCCTCATCAAATCTATCGCAGCGTTTGCGCCACGACTACTTCGCCAACTCCGCAATACAGATATCATTGCAAGCAAAAGACAGATCATGCCACCGCGTGCAGATAACTTTCCAGTGCTTCATACAAAAAGAAAGGCACTTAGGTTGGCTTTTTGGGTTCGCCAAGCTCGAAACCATACTCCGTAGTCTAAAAACAGAACAGGGAACTCGACCGCGAGTTGACACTAATCAGCGAGTTCCGCGTTATTCATAGTTTTCGAAGTATTCGAAGAACTCGAATACTTCGAACACCAAAAGTGCGAAGCGAATCGAACCGAATAGCAAGCATTATTCGTGAAGTATTCGAATATTCGCACACCCCTAATGAATATTGCAATTCACCTCGAAGCGAACATTGAATAGCGTATTAATGCGAAAGCATTAATTGGCTCATGGAGCGATCCGGCATTATCTGAGCTTGAAGTCGGCGTTATCGTTGCCTGCAGCAGCGATAAACGGCACCTAAACTCCCTTGAGTGAAACGGGACCTAGATTTCCATTGTCTGCGACGCTTCATGTGGCCCCATAGCAACAGTGTCATCGTTGCTAAGGAGCCAGCCAAACTACTGGCGGCACAACGCAAAGAGTAAAAACACACAAAAAAAAGTGAAAGCCGTTTACAACTCCCTGTAACGCCGAATTGGAGCGCAGCTCTTGAGGAGGTGGAGGGAAGGGTACTCAGGGAAGGGTATACCCCTCCTCCTCCTCCTCCCCTCATTCTTCAATCCCCTCTTGGGGGGGGTCACGTGACCTCGGGGGGGGGGGGGGGGGGGGGTGGGGGTCACGTGACTCCCCCGCCCCACGAGGTCACGTGACCTCGAGGGGGGGGGGGGGGGGGGGTTACGTGACTTGAGGGGCCGCGTGACCCCCCCCCCCCCCCCCCCCCGAGGTCACGTGACCCCGGGGGGGGGGGGGGGGGGGGGGGGGGGGCTCGCGCAGTGCATTATGGGACATTTTCCATAATGCACCTCGGGGGGGGGGGGGGGGGGGGGGGGGGGGGGCTCGCGCGGTGCATTATGGGACATTTCCCATAATGCACCGCGCGGTTACGCCGACGGCGACGGCGACGCCGCTCAAGTCGGAAACGGGCACCTAAGAGCTGCGCTCTAAAAAATCTCAGAGAGGTTCCCGTAAACAAAGTAAATTAATGGCTTTGAAAAGAAAATTTCATACATTTCGGTCTGGGCGGGAATCGAACCCGGGCCCCAGGGTGCGAGACAAGCATGCTTCCACGACACCACAGCAGCTCCACGGTTCTGGCTGACTAAAGCTGTGCCTAGTGCATGCGTCATGCTTTCGCATTCCCTCCCATAAGCAGTCTTAAGCGTCTCTGCCGAATTTTTATTAAAAACTACTATTTGAAAAGTTCAAATACTTGCACAACACTAATAATTACAGATTTTTAGAGATGAATACTGGAGAAAACAATAATTTCTGGTCATACCGATGTTTCAACTTTAAAAAGTGAGCAGAATGGCTCACCTTGTTTGGCAGACAGCTTTCCACAATTTTTCCTCATCAAACACAAGTTCATGCAAAGGTGGCCTTGCATCATACCTTAAGCTCGTATGGGCTGTGTATTGGCTGGAAGCATTGGCTGACTACCAATCTGAACATACAAAGAAAACCTTAACCGAGTCCCTTTGTAATTTCCCTTCCCTGGTGAAGAGGACTGGTCAACACCACCTAGAATATTCAAAGCCTGTGCAATCTGACATAGGTAATCACAGCGAGATTGAGCGAGACGCAGATTGGACATGTGCTGCATCAGTTTTCAGTAAGTCCTTGAGCCCAATCCATGCGTCAAAGGACGCTCAACATTGGGCTCGCGTCCAATTGCCGAGTTTGCATCGTCTAACTCTCATTCATTTGTTTATTTCTTGTGCTCGTGAAAGGCGGCTTGCCTGAGTAACAATGCACAGTCAATAACAAAAGTGCCAGTACAGAAGAGAATAACAACAACAAAACAATACCTGTATGGAAGCTAAACTACCTCACCTCCACCTCCACCTCCACCTCACCTCCCCCCCCCCCCCCCCCCCAAAAAAAAAAAGAACATGCTTTAAAGCAGGTTCAGCAGCAAAACATCTTCTTCATGAAAAACAGCAAATAATTCATTGTTAAATATTATTTTGAAAAGACATAAAAGTCTGAACACTTGAGTTAAAAATGTCAATGTTGGGTCTGTTGAAGGTATTAAAAAAATGTTGCAATGCCATTGACATTCCATGGAGAAAGAGGAGGATGTTTGCAGGCCTGGATTCTTCTAGGTGGTGTAGGCCTGGTCCCCTTCATCAGGGTTCCATGCATTCTACCCTACTATATTTGGGAATAAAAACTGGCTCTGCTTAGCTCTTTTCTGCTCCGTTTCTGCTTAGCTCAGTTGGGAATGATCATGTTCAGCATTCTTTCATAGGTTCAATTAAACAACTTAAAACTTGTTGTCAGAATGCTATTGGCAGGGCACGACAGTGGCTGGATAAGCAGAACATGGTGATGCTAAAAATAGCCGGAGAAATAAACAGGCATGACTAAACTCACCTCATGAGACTCTGCCGTCTGCGCAATAAATCCACCACCATGGAAGTGCAAAATGAGGCCATGGGAAGGTGGCAACACATTGCTCGAATTATTCAGGTTGCTGGATAGAATTGATTGCTGCAAAAGAAAAAAAAGGTAAAAATATGAGGCTAATCTAATCTCTTGGGAACCTAAAACAACTGGCTCTGACCTTCCAGAGATTCACACCAAACAAACTATTTTGTTTGTACAAAGCTCTATATTGTTATGGCTTAAAAGCTTTATTATGGCCATTTTACTGCATTCCTTCCTGATAAGCACAAATAGCACAATATGAAAAAGTAGTACCACATAACCTTCCTTTTACTAAAATCTGGTTTTACCGAAGTTCTAGATCAGTGGTCTCAAACTCATTGAGTGTGGGGGCCAGATAGTCCACACTGGAAAGGTCGAGGGCCAACGTTAAATGGGGGAGGAGGAGGAAGGGAAGGGTTCAAAAGGTTTAAAAGAGAAGAAACCTCGTGCTCTATGATGTTTATAAACTCAGTTCTGCCAGTGACATTTTTAGATTTGATTTGTTTGCATGGCAACTTTTTTTCCCTACCTGATGTGGTAGCAATAATCAATATGACACCGCCCCGCCACTGTGCTGGCATTTTTAATATAACAAGAGAGCTAGTACGCTGTCGTTCCCGTTGCTCACTTCACTCAGGAATTAAGCAAGCTCAACATGTCTTTAAAGAGCAATCAGTTAATATGACAGTTCTTGCTTTTCTGACGATTTTATTACAACACCGTGAAAAAATACTTGTCTATTAATGGTGATATTTTTTGAAGGCAAGAATCCCGAGCTCGTAGCTTTATCTTTGGCAGTTGCTCCTGCTGAATGAGAGTTTGCGCAGACGAGATGCATTCTTTAACAAAGAGTTCACGCTTGGAGCCTAGTGATGGTATCGTTGTACATTACAAAAAGCTGTGAAGCTAAAAATAAAGCGAAACAAAGAAAATGAATGCAGATAAGTATAATCAATGTGAAAAGATGAAAAGACCAGAGCTACTTTTCAAGCGAAACTGAATCGACGAGATGAGATCACTATGGCGCATGCCAATTTTAGCGCTCGAGACATGGGAACCGGGACTTGTAGCCTGTTGGCCTGCGGGCCGCGTCCCATCAAGTCACGGGCCGCATGCGGCCCGCGGGCCACGTGTTTGAGACGCCTGTCCTAGATGATGCATTATGCTAGACTGCTTGGTCATATAAACGGTAAGAGAATTTCCAAGCTACTAGTCATAATACACAAAGCTTAATTGTTCCATGTGCTTGTACTTTTGAACTTCATATTCATTAGCAGGGATTAGCAATAACATGTAAACAGAAGACCAAAATACAAGGACAAGGCAGAAAGTAATGAGATAAGTGCCAACTGACAAGATGTTAGTTGGTTCGTCACTGATAAAATGTAGGGTAGGTACTTGGGCTAGGTAATGCATTGTTGCAGATAAAACACTGCTGTGTTTGTCATTCTTCTATTTGTCTGCCGTTTTTAGCGCTTTTATCCTCAACGATAAATTATACACAGTGACACAAACTGTTTATATATATCCTATCAGTCATGAACCATGTCACCCATATCGCCACCAGGCACGTAGCCAGGATTTTGTTTTTGGGGGGGCCCGCCCATGACAAAATGCTGTATGAGGGGGAGGGGGAAGAGGAGGTCCCAGCAAAATGGAAGATTTCGGGGGGGCCCGGGCCCCATGGGCCCCCCCCCTGGCTACGTGCCTGATCGCCACTCTGAATCATTGACTCTCCCACGATACACACATTACATCAATTTGTTTATTACAGCAGAGAGATTGAAGCGCACCAATTAGCAACCCAATCAGTGGATAGGTAGAGGACTCACCATTCCCTCTCTGACCGACGAAGAGAGGAAGCGGCAGTGAATGGGGCTCGCGGGGCCATGCGAGCTTGGAACAGGGATCTCCACTGTGACAGAGGGATCATGCGCCTTGGGCAAGGTGAGACGCTCTGAAGGCACAACCACATCAATGCAGACCGGCAGTGAGGGTGAGACAAACTTGTTCACTTTCTGAAATACAGATGGGATTGAAAAAGTGGCAAGAAGTTGGCTGCAGTTCCTTAATGGAAAAGACGCTACAGCAGAAACATGAAATAGCCCGATTAAGTTCTCTTCATCAGCTTGTCAATGATAAAGTCTCTCTAAATCTCCGTTAGTAATTAAAGGAAAGCTGAAGAGGTTCTTGAAAACAAAAAAAAGTTAAAGGTGAATTTTAGCATATTTTTGTCCAGTGAATCCAAATATCACGAGCATTTGACCCGAATGTCTCACTAGATGCGAGAAAAACTGGAAAATTAACCACTGGGTGTGATGTCATACCCAGAGGTTTCAACTTCCTCAGGCATGCCGCTTGTAAAGGAAAGCATGCAGCGCTTTCGACCGCTCAGGTAAGACTTGCGGAAGGCGTGGAAATGTTGAGATTTCTAAATGATATGTGACGATTCCCTCCTCCCACCTAAAGCGCTGCTGCGGCTACTTGGTGCATCAATCTGAACTATAATTTTGATATTCATGATCTTGGAGGCCTAATAAAAACAATTTAAGGGCTCTTTCTCGAATACAAAACCAGATCAGTTTCCCTTTAAGGACATACATGACCTAATAAACCAAATTTTTAACCACATCAGTTTCCCTTTAAGGACAAATATTACCTAATAAACAAAAATTGTTCTTTAAAGGGTTAATTTCTGAAGATGTTGTATTTAAGTCCTACAACATATAAAGAGTATCTCCAGAGAGTTTCATTTGTTTGCACAGCATAGTTAACTTGTTATTTGTTATTTTGGGTGCCCCAGTGCTAAACAAAAGGTAGAGACCTAGATATGTTAAACACATTTTTCTCTGTTTCCTTTTTTTTCCAACATAAATTTCATTTTAGTCAATCTACCAGTACCATTATCACTTGATAATGGTACTGAAGAAAGGGCTCATCCTTCATTTTTCCTCACTGAAATTTATTAGTAAATTCGTCTTTGGAGTTGTGGTCTTTTACTTTATTTGTGTCCTTAATACAAATTGATTAATAAATTTCATTAAAAAAAAACTGTCAAAGACACAGAAGGTTGAGAGGCTCTACTGGCAACGCTGAAAACGTGACATCAAATGTTGTAATAGGGGGCAGTACATCTTGTTCCTGATGAGTTACAAGAAGTTTTATGGTGCGAAATGAATGGTGAGAAAGCTCATACCAACAAAATGAAAACAAACGCACAAATAATGTTTTTCAGACTGCCCGCTCAGCTTGCAAGTTAAACAACACGAGACATCACCCCGCTGGAGAGTGAGGGAAGGTTTTGGCATAACCTTCGTTGGTTGGGGGGTTGGGATTTCCTAATGTGTGTTCAGTTTAGGCAGCTGAATAAACTGCCTGAGCTCCCCTTTAAGCTGGCTTTCAATGAGGTCAAATAGATGTAGCCACTATTACTTTCTAACAGCCTATTTTGTGCGTGCTAACAGTATGTCTTCATGCTCTCCTCATATAATAAATGAGTAGATTTTGCATCAGTATTTGAAAGCATTAAAAAGTGCCTGCCTGTTCACGAGGAAAGGAAAGAAAGGGAGAGGTTTTGCAGGTCAGTCCTCAAAGATGCAGAAGTTAAGATGACACAGCACTTCTCGAGTGTGTCTATGCATGCAGTTCATGCACGCACAGATTGCAATGTTAAATGCACTGCATCTTGCAATGCACTTCACATTGTCAAAAGCAATGTAAAAACACTAACCTTAAAAATAGCCTGTTCGTTGATCGACCACATGGCCTTGAGGAAGTCTGTATGTACATTCTTTCGCATTTCCACCATCTGTTTGGACCTTAGCTCGGGGTCCATGCTGTACTTGCCGAATCCCCAGAGCAGTGACGTGGTGTCGCCAAAACCTCTGCCGGTCTGGTAGTAATAGTCCCGGTATGCCGAGAGGACAGCATGACCCTTCTTCAGAGTGCGCCTCATTGGATCACAGTACTGGTAGAGAGAAAAGAAAAAAAAGAGTCCTTAGGATTTGCTGCTCAACAGGTGGTCAATACATTGTCTTTCTGTTCAGAGTTCTTGGATATGTCAATGATACAAAGCTTACACCTGGGTAAATGGAGTAAAGCCAGAGCATAAAATGCAATGTGTGTCAAAATGCTCACTGAAATTGAATTGAAGTTTATTCAAATTTTATTTCTTTACGAACAACCGAAAGGGGGACAAAGACTAAAGGCAAAAATGCCTGACAAAGGACTCTGCCCCCTTTGCAGTTTGTACACCCAGTATGTAACAAACAAGTGAAACATTCAGATCTACTATACACACATACATAGTTGTACATGAAACAAAGCGGAGATCATATTCAGTCTTTATACTAATCGTAAAACTTACAATAAAAAAAGGTGACTAAAAATAGATGTCACCGCCCATCATAAGTGCCTTTAGCTCTTTTCTAAAATTTAAAACAAGATTTGTTAAAAGCTACAAAAGTTCTGATACCATTCAATATTAGAGTCACTTGGCAGATTGTCTCCCATAGTTTGTATGAATTTGTGGAAGTCGTAACAAAGGGTGCCAAAGGTGTAGTTTGCATTACATCACATGACTTTTTATCATACAGCTTCTCTTTGTGAATGAGTTGCATCAGCTTGAAATCATAAATCTGGTTAGCCCTTGAGTATTCCCTGTTTTGTGTAAAGAAGTTTGGTGGGCAGGTCCTGTATATTTCCTGAGTAATTTTTAAATATCCACAAACATTTTCTTCTGTAAAGTGATAATCTTGTAATTTGTAAGAGATGCAGCTTTCCACACAAAAAAACACTAGCATAATTTTGAGTAAAAAAAGAAAGAGTAATATATCTTTTTTTTAACCATTTAGGAATTACCGTAAAATACTGCGGAGTGCCCACCCACTTTCACTGAAAACTGGGTTAATATGGGCATGTGCGCTTGTCCAATCAAATCGGGTGCTTAACGTATAAATTTCAGAATTTCCAAGTTCGGGAAATGTTAGCTTGAATGAAGTGGACGCTTCTGCAGTATTTGACGGTAGGTTTCTCATTTTATACAAAGAACCAACTGCCTTAGGAAGCTCGGAGCTCATCTTATTTACATGTGCATTCCAACCGAGCTTCTGGTTAAACCAGACACCTGAAAAATTTTGTTTGTGGGCTTGCTCTAGAATTGTAATTTTAAAATATCAAGTTATTAAATTATCATCCAGTTTATTATAGCAAAAATATTTTATCTATTTTTTTATTTTTTGTAGTTAGATGCAGTAATGATTTTAGAATTTAAATGCAGTTAGTAGTTGCCAGTGACTTTAGTGTTGCTTTAGAAGCAGAGGTGAAAAATGCATACATAATACTTTCTAGGATCTTGGAATACTTGTGATGTCATTTAAGTAAAGAAACAACAAAGGGACTAAAATAGAGCCCCGTGGGACACCTTGTTTTACTTCCATCATATTTGAGACTTTAACAAAAATTGACAGCGGTTTTGTAGGTAATATTTTATCAAAGCCAGAGCTACTCCACGTATAGTGTACAGCTGAAGCTTATTTAATAGCATACTGTGCTGGATATTGTCAAGTGCTTTTTTAAAGTCTAAAAAGTTCCTAGTGTGTAAAGTTTATTCTCAGTGCTGTTTATTATTTTGTCCTTTGTCTCAAAAGGTGCCTGCTCCGAGAGTCAAAATGCAAATGTATATTTTAGGGTCGGGCTGGATTTTTTTTTTTTTTTTTTGGTGGAGGGGCCGGGGGGGGGGGGGGGGGCAGGAGGGAGGGGAGCAGAAGAGAGGGGACGGGGATTGAACCCCGATGAGCCACTCCCTGGCTACGCCGTTGGCTTGAGCCTGACTTTTTTTTCTTTTGCATTGGTTCCGCTGCCGTCATCTTGGTTGCTCAGGGTTCGCTCTATTTCAGTGGTCTCAAACTCATTTGAGTGTGGGGGCCAGACATTTAACACCTGAAAGGTCGAGGGCCAACGTAAGACGCGGGGGGGGGGGGGGGGGGGGTAGAGATTTTGTGCTTTTATGCTTTTTGTAAACTCAAAGTCTTGCCAGTGACATCTTTAGATTTGATTTGCTTATAAGACTACTTTGGGCCTTGACCTGATGTGATAAGAATAAAAATGACAGCGCTGTGCCAACACGCTGGCCTTTTTAATAGAAGTGCACTGTCATTCCCGTTGCTTAATTCAACCAGGAATTAACTAGGCTCAACGTGTCTTTAAATACAGAGTTGATATGACAGTTGCTGTTTTCCTGAAGGCGAGAATCCCGAGCTCGTAGCTTTATCTTTGCCAGTTGTTCCTGCTGATCGAGAGTTTGCGCAGCCGAAATGCATCCTTCAACGAATAGCTTGCACTTGCAGTCTAGTAGCGGAATCGCTCTACATTAGAGAAAGCTGGGAAATAAAATATTAAGCGAAACAAAGGGCAAATGAACACAGATAAGTACAAACTATGTGAATACGTTAAAAGAGCAGGGCAACGTTTTGAGCGAAAATAAATCGGCAAGATGAGATCACAATGGCGCATGCCATTTCTATAGCGCTCGAGACATTGGGACCGAGACTCGGAGCCGGTTGCCTGCGGGCCACGTCCCAACGAGTCGCGGGCCGCATGCGGCCCGCGGGCCGCGGGTTTGAGACCCCTGCTCTATTTGATCCACATAGTTCCGGCATGGCACCGCAGTGGTGGCGAGCATTCTTTGTAGAGGGTGTCAGAACAGAATAAAAACAAAACGAAAAAACACAAAAAAAAAATATTTTTAGGCGGAACGAAAACGTAATTGCAACATTATTTAATATTTTGTTCTAGAGTGAACCAAAAACTTTTCTAACAGTTTTCGATACAAGCAGAAAGTTTAGGTATTTCCACATATTCTGGTTCCCAGAGGAATCAGAAGATACCCTCGAAGTGTTTCTCAAGAAAAAGAAGTTGAGGCTGGCATGCACCCTCATTTGACAGGTGAGCTAAGCCCACCGGACATAGCTTGCTTGCTCAAAAAGCTGGATAAGGAGCCACGTGTTCCAAGAACAATGAATGCATCGACATTTTGGGAAGAACAAAAGGAACACCAATTGGAACGCTTTAGCGCAAGTAGCCCTTAGTGTACCATCCACACAGGTCAGCATGGACAAGGCATTCTCGGCGCTGAAATTTATTTTAGCAGAACAGGGCTCTCGCATTTCACCGAGTACACTTGACGATGTGTTGCTTCTGAAATCATGCTCAGTACCTTGGGCCATTCCTCCTCACGGTGCTTTTCACCCCGATTCTTTCATTCTCTATTGTGGCGATAAGAGTGCACTTGTTCGAATTTTTAATAACCTACCTTTTGATAAACATAAGCATTTCGTTTGAATTTTCTTTGTAAGCGAACACAAATCATTACGGACCACAACGGAATGGTTACGGACAATCATTTTTCCGTTCCGGAGCGGAACTGAAACAGAACTTTTTTCTATGAAATGAAAGTGAACCCAGAACAAAAAGAAATTTCGTTCAGACACCCTGGTTTGTAGTGGTCGTTGAGGGCTCGGCGGATGTTTATGTTGCCTGCCAGTCAATTATCAGGCAGAAGTTTGCTGCACAGCACTAGCCAGGTTTAAAATCAGCTTTTCCGGCCAGAGGTAAAGAATATGAACTTCTACAAAAGCTGGAGACCTGCGAGAAAGAGTCAGATTTTCGGTGTGACCTTGAGTGCTCTACTAGGTGTCAATGATGTCCAAACTTTGTAAAGTACTAAGATGTGCATAGTTTATAAACCGAAATTTTACCGAATAAATCTATAATAATGTAACCCTCTGGAATCTCTCCATTGTGTGCTTGCACCCAGCTTCATTAGCTTCGTTCGATTTGCCTGCACCGGTGCAGAGAAGTGTAGGGCAGTGTACTTCCAGTATGTATATTCAGATAAAACTGGTAGCACTCCGCCCTACACTTTTCTGCGCTGCTGCAGAACGTGCATGTAAATTGAATGAAGCTATTGTTGACACTACGGGAAGATGTCTTTTGTCACACTCAATGGATTTCAAGCTGCATGGAGAGGTCCCAACTAATAATATTTCAAATGTCTATGGAAAAACTTTTTTGAATATTCCCATAAAAATTTAGAAAAGCAATGTTGTGCAATGAATGTGTTTTGTATGCATTGAAAGTCACTTCTTTCTAAATTGATTTGAATGAACATGATTTTGTGACCATCTGTACAAATGTGTATACAAAGGTAAAGTTCTCTGCCTGCTTAGGAAGCAACATAAACAGCAATTAAAAACTCTAGGTAACCATAAATTTAATAAACAGAATCCCGACATTTCGGCCACACAATATACTTCGACAACAGCTCGGAGAAGAATTGGAGGAAACATGTCTCCGTGAGTCGTGGTTCATCAAAAGTGCAAAAGGGAAATGAAGTGCTTTTCAGGTACCTTTCCCAGCAACTATGTGTGAGAACTGTGTGACAGTGACTTCGCCGAAGCTCCGTACATCTGTGTCTGTATACACCAGCTCATGTTTACAAACAAACCGGAGTGCCCATAGTGGTACGCCACCTGTACCGCGCATGTGCGATGGGGTGAGGGCAAAAAGTACCGCATCCTGCATCAACAAACCACTGGATGTGATGTTGTCGGAGTCGGTGCGAGTTCCCATGTTCTTTTTTTTCTCGATGGAATTGTCGATTCTATGCTAGCAATGTTTTACTACTTCAGTGGCCTGAGCGAAATTAACGAGGCTCGTGTGTGAATGCAACAGAATGAACACTAAAGCCTGATTCACATGATCAGATTCTGCTCGCTATTTTCAGTCGCGACGTCGCTCGGGCTGCAAAAATGTGGACGGCAGCTGGATGCTCGACGTCGATACTAAAATCGCAAGCCGAATCAGACCAAGTGAATCAGCCATTTTAAAAAATTCCTCCATCTAACACTTTGCACATTGCATGCAGGGAACCAGTTGACCACGGAGCAGAGTGGCATGGTTTCGGTTTCGATCAGACAGCCGCTGTCTGTACTCCTACAGCCAAGCATGTGAACTTCAAAGCCTGCATAACTTTTCTTTATGCGCATGCGAACGTGCTTGCACGACAAGGGCACCGGCAGGGACGTTGCAATCCATCACTCTACATTTGCCAACCTCTGCCCAAAATCCGGCATATCAGAAACCACAAAAACAGTGCCAAGTAATTTTTTGTCGGTATCTCTTGGCAACGCCTGCCCTACAGTATTGTACACTTGTAGGAAGTCGCAGCAATGAAAATGCAAGCAGCGTGTTCTATCACGACATGATGATCATGACAAAATCTGAAACTGAAACCAAAACTAAGTGGCCAACTGGTACCCAGAATTCATTTCGTGCCACCGTGCCACCAGGGGCGCTTAGATTCGGGAAAAGATCTATTGGGCATAACAAGTAAGTGACAGCGACTGGTAACAATGATCAAAATCTCCTTGTACCTACTGTTTACACCAAGTCTACTTACGCCAAGCAACCTTCAAACTTAAAAGTCTTCTGAGGCCTGCACTTGTCGCAACGGTTGGTCTACTGACTGCTGTAGTTTCAATGATCAGACGGCCGTTTGAACATGAAGACGTGCTGAATATGACCCGTGGGTGGTCTGGACAACTTTATGATTTTCCAGCATTCATGTTGAAACAAAACAAATAAATCTAACGACCACAAGTGTCCGTGAATTCAACCCAACGTGCTTCCCGCACAAGCAATCGTGGTCTGACGGTGTCTGGTTTTCCATTTTTATGCACCTTTCCACATTCTTGGACGAACCAAGCAAGCAGAAAACACTTGAAAACTTATCTTTACACCTTTCCTAGATCTTTTGGTACAGACCCAGTTGTGGTGTTTTGACGAGAAGGCAGGTTTTAGTTTGGTGTCTACAAAAACAACACAGGAATGCCCGTTCCGCATGCGACTTCTGCCCACACCAGTGTTGCAGATTAAGCACCCCCTCCCATTCCAACCCCATTCAAGAAAACTGGATTTTCCGATCATTCTGTTCCTTTGAACTCTTAGGAATGGAGACACTGGGACCATTCCTACTCCTGGAATTGCTGGACCGTTCCATTCCATTCCCCTAATTCCCAACCGTGAAAAATGGCTCTTGACAGCTACATTAATTTGCCAGCAGATAATGTCAGCACATAGCTGTCATTATTAAATGCATAGGCAACTGCAAAAATATGCAAAACATGTCTTGAATGCATTGATTCTACTGAGCTGAACGGTGGCCGCACATAGCACTGGTGGCAATCGGTATGGTAGCACTGCAGATATTGATCGTGCGACCAAGCGTAAAAGCCTCAAAACAGGCGGCAAACTTCAAACCACTCATTTTCTTCACAAAAGAACCGTACATATCCTCCACCTCTAATAGATACATTGTAGGCGATGAGAAGCGCATAAAAAAAAAAAATGCAGGCGGTGTGGTATAGTGTCTCTAACTGGTGGCCTACGACTGGTGCTGTAATCGCACATGGTCACAACAGCCACATTGTCGCATCTCGCAGCGCCAGGAATGATACCTTGTCTGCCTACAACTCTACAGTTACGGTTGCTTCACTAAGGGTGCTACTTTCGTCCTCGAAGGAAAACATGAGCCAGTCAGATTAATCAACCGTCAGTTACCTAAAGTGCAATCATGCCGTTTCAAAAGTATTTTGACCATATCGACACAGCTCACATAGGAACAGAGCCCACTTCATTCCCGGCAAAATGTACCTAATTCCATTCCTAATCCATTACTCCCAGTACTGCCATCATTCCATTCCCATTCCATTCCGGGGTCGCAGAAGGGTGGAATGATTCCGAAATCATTACAACTCCGGAGTGGCAACTCTGCAACATTTGCACACTCCCATAGAATGGAAGTGCACCTGAAGCGCCACCACCACGGCGTGACGTGACAGAGTTGAATTTGTGTATATAAACGAGCAGGTCCTTCTGGGACTTAACCGTAAACCCACCTGGTCCGGATTCGTCAGGGTTTATGGTTGGAGTTCTTAATTGCCGTCAACGTGTGTACAAAAGCATGCAGCAAGTTTCAAAATGCCCTCCATGTAGCAATTAAGACTGTTTTGTATGCTGGAGAAATCCAACTTGCACGAGGAACGGGAGCAACGATCATCACGTGCAGACACTGCTTTGCGTGGAAACCGTCAAACAATACAAGAAAGCTTGCACGAAGCGTATCAGTGTCGTAAGCTGGAAGAAAAATTGTGAAAATTCTGAATACAAGACATTCTGTCGCAATATTGCTGAACTGAATGGAGAATGAGAGCACAGGCGAGGTGGCAAATCTCAAATGCAACTAAACCTTGATACCAAGGAAACGTAGTACACTCATAAAAAGAGGTACCTGCACGTATGTCAATGATTTTTTTTTTCTCTATTCTTTTTTCTCGTTGGTATTGAGGTTTAGTTATGGTTGTGCAAGGCTGAGCTTACTACTTGTTTATGCACCCTCTTGCCATAGGACAAAAGATAATTTGATGACCTCAATGAGCGCTTGAAGTCACTTTTATTGAGGCAGCTGCGATTAGTTGATAACTTCGCTGCGATGGCATCTACTCTGTGGTCAAGCGAGGAAATAAAATTAAATTTTGATGCTCTATAAAATGATTTGGATAATGCAATTGCGGGCAGCCACAATGTCTCTTCCCCATCCAGCAGTCTTCACTGTGCACGCATCTTTTTTTTCTGCCTAATCCAAATGGATTGCGATAACCCCTCCCCCTCCCCCCCAACCCAGCACCTAATGTTCTATGTCAACCCTCAGAAGAGCTAAGCAAAAGACCGGGACGTTTTCTTTATTCTATGAAAAACAAATTTAACTTCTGAAGTTGCTATTTTTTTTAAACACTTCATCTTTGTAGCATGTGAGCTCTAATCTTCATTTGGGCAAACGTTTTTAGTTGGGGTTAAATTTAAGTATAAAATGTTAACATATGGGAACCAGATGTATTTAGAACAGTACTTGAAGATGATGAAATATCCCTCATTGTATTTGTAGTTGTATTAAATTATGCTGATCAAAAGTGTAATTTGATTTGATCCCTGGCACAAAGTAGCAAGTAGGACTAGCAATGTACCATGTACTAACCTCCATGTGCCCTTGTACAAGACAAGTATTTTACACCACTTAAATTTATGAAACTATATGGATGGCACACCAGCGGGAACATGAATGAATCGGCTCCTGAGCGCTATCAGTAATATGTTTGCGAGGATGGCTCGCACATCAAAACCAGTCAAACAGACGAAAAGGCAAACAGCGCACAAAAACGGGGACTAAAGAAGTGCACACAGGACAAGCGCTTGTCCTGTGTACACTTCTTTAGTCCCAGTTTTTGTGCGCTGTTTGCCTTCTCGTCAGTATGAACCAACTAACCCACATCACCACCCTTATCCAGTCAAACAGTTGAGTGAACAAATGTTCGAGAGCATTGGGTGTGTGTATGAAAAGCTCAGTGTTCTTGCACTGCATAAAAATGAGCAATAAATTCATACACACACACACACACAAAAAAAAAGAACTTAGAAGTTGAAGTTGTATCATGAATTTCTTACTTTCCTCTATCTGGCATGCATTCAAGATTGCAGGCGTAGTTGGTGTGGCAAGTGTAATTCCTACGCATAAAACCACATTCCTATCTCAGGTTGTCCTCATTCTTTAATAACTGTTGCAAAATAGGCATCTAGTGATTTAACTGCACGGTTCTGCAACATATGTGATGTGACTTTAGAATCTTGGTAGATAGCTTTGCACTGACGTCACATCATTTATTTCGCACCACCATAGAAGAGAGAGAGAGAGAGAGTGAAAGCATGCTTTTGTGCGAATTTTGAGTGAAGGGTTAATCCTCTATAATCTTCTAGAGGGAGAACAGTCACGTCTGGGACACACAAAAGAGAGTCCCGGTGAGAGAAGAGTTCCTCCTTCCCCTCTTCTTTGGTGGGGGCCGGAGAGCTGCTTATCACCCGGGTTAAACATGCTGAGTCACTGAGCTGTGGACGCAGCAGAGCAACAGACAAAGATGGCAGAGCGCAGAAACAGCTGACTCCATCTAGAGCCAGTGTGGTGGAGTAGCCAGGAATTATGAAGACGCTCGGGCAGGTCGGTATTACTACGTACGGTGCAGAAACACAGTTCGCGTAGCCTGCACTTTAGGTTTGTAATCTGGAGAAAACCTACAGTACGAGACCGAGACGACCACTAAATAGTCTGCATGCCAATGATAGAGCAATGTCGATAGACAAAAAACAGAGCTCACGTAAAATCCCATACTCCGCCCGTAGAAGCTCGTGGGGTCGAATCTGTCGCATTCGTTGAACAGCTCGTTGAATTCCATGCTGACGAAGAGGCTGCCGTGGTCGGTGTTCTCCATCATCCGTTCGAGCAGCGCCATGCCGATTTTGAGGCCGTGCAAGATGCCGACGTGGTCCTCCAATTCTTTCAGGCAGCTCTCGCTTCGGAAGAAAATCGAGTCGCGCTTCATGCATATCGTCCTGCACAGCTTGGTCGCGAGAAGAATGAACCTGTCCACGACGGTGATGAAGCTTCGAAAACCGTTGGCCGGCGTCTCGCTGTCCAAGTCGTATAGATGTGCCGTGCTCGTGATCCTGGTCGCCGAGGTCTCGATCCACTGGAGCAGTTGTTGCATAGACGTTAACTGTGCCAGGATTTTGTTGCCCGCTTCCGTGTTCACGTACTTGAAGTAGTCGACGTTGCTCTGGATCATCGAAGACAGGACCTCGTACAGGTACGAGCCTGGCCTCCCGATCCGTGACATGCTAACTAGGCTGCACCCCGGGGAAACGCGCTCACAGACTGAATCCGTGAAGGTCTCCGGACCGTGATTGCAGCACAACATTTGCTTGACATGACCGACACTCCGAGCCAGCACGCAAATCACGTTTTCTTGCAGAGAGGGGAAAGGAGGTAGCGGGTAGCGGGTCGAGAAGCGAATCAAACAAGAAATAAGAAGAAAAAGCGTCGACAGCGCTCTGACGGCGTCTCGCTGCTCTATGGCTCGTACTGTACAACAAAGAAAATGTAAAAGGTTGAAAGTTAGTGGGCGCCTCCGGCGGTTGGTTCTCGCTAACTTCTCGCAGCTATTTTTACTACGGATCGATTCGGGATAAAGTGAAATTATGAAAGCAAACTGCGGTGTGACGTGTTTTTCGCCAGTTTCAAACAGAAACCGAAACTGTCCGTGTTGCGCTCGTCAGATCTAAACATCAGCACTTCTTGCGTGACCTAAACGCCTAAAATCGTGACTTCTTTTCTGGGGGGGTATTAAACGGGCAGATACACTAATATAAATTTTAGGACTCACAAATCAGCAAACACTCGCGCATTCATAAATTCCCCCAAACAGCTTTCTCTTTTCCGCAAATTCTTGCCTTGACGCCCCGGATTTGAAACAAAGAAACAAAAAAAAAAAGAACAAGGAGCATTGCAAGTTATTTAATGAGGAATGCAGCGAGAACTGTATGATTGCTCCAGAACAAGATTTCGTTGCAGAAACACGGATTGTGAGCGCGGAATGAAGAACGAGATCTTGGGGGGAACCCGAGACTCGCTCGCACGTCCGAAGGTGCCACTGCGAATCAGATCACCGACAGTCCGCCCTCCGACACCTGCGATCATCGCGTGGGACTAGGAAAAAAGAAGACCAACGCTGATCGAGCAACAAATCCGACAGATTTGATCGCGACAGGGCAACAATCAAAGGCCCAAAATTACCCACCTGTACAAAGTTCTTTCCGAAATATTCATGCCCTTTGCACAAGCAACCGAAAAAGGAACAACAGAGAAGTGTATAAACTATTTTTTTATGACAACATATTGGTTTGTTCGAACTTTCCGAGCTCATTTGTAGTTACACATACAAGTAAAGGTATTGAAATATAACCGTATGCATATGCTCAAAACGAAAAAGCAGAGAATAGAGATCATGTCTTTTTTCATCCGACACCATGGGATGTAAAAAAAAAAGGCCTACATAACAGGCATTTATTTCCGCAGGTAATCAGGGCTGGTCTATCTTTTATTCTGGGTTAAAGGAAGCATGAAATGATGTGTCGACTTCAGAAGAAAGCTTTCGGTATGCACTTTAACATGAAGCAAGCACTAGTTTTGTTTCAAATCTGTTTCAACGAAAAATTGAAGAAAATGACGCCTAACTTTCTGTCCCTACTCACACCTAGAAAGGAAGGTCCCTATAAGGGTCAAAGCAAGTGGCACAATGAATATAAAACATGATTCCTTAAAGGTCTGTGCATGCAGACCTTCAGCAGTGTGCACTATATTGTAAGAAGTGAGGATTAATTTACACATGTCGGGGAGTGGGTTAGAGGTAGGGAGTAAGGCAGAATGAGACGAGCAAAGGATGCACAAAGAAAACAAACCTACTAATAAAAATTTTAATGATTCATTCATCTTTTAAAACACTGCCCAAATTAAAAAAAAAAAAGAAAAGACAGGCGCTAAAGAAATGCTGGCACCCGTCTGTGTCCTCTCTTCTTTGTCCCTGTCTTGTTTTGCGCTTTTAACCTTTTAAATCCCCCAAAATCATTTTAAGGTCCTTTTAATATCTTTTGCTACATAAACAGGTAAACAGCTCATGATAAAGAGCAATATAGCTCTAACTATCTTTACACAGACTAAAACACGCATAACACCACCGGTAATCAGGACAAATACAATTTACGCATCAAAAGAAGTGGACTTAATGCAAGTTTTCTTCGCTCCCTTTATGTCTGAAGGCAAGATTCAGGTGTTCAAACTAGATTATGAAAATGGCCCGGAAGCAAAAAATGTTCTTTGTCAGCATATTTAAGACTTTCTTTGATACACTGTAAGCTGATAGAATAGCACTTAGGCAATTGAAATTAAATAAAAGTGTTACAATTGTTCCTGAGAAATAAATGAATGTAAAGAGAAAAACACAGTGATTGGGCATAAATAGTATAAAATCAGCTTAAGACCAAATTCAGATTTCTTCTACTTCCCAAGAATGGTAAGTTCTGTAGAAGCCTCCGTAAGATGTACAGTAAAAGTTGAAATATCAAATAATGATCATGTCAACCAAGGAACAAGTTCTAACTACAATTTGCTAACATCCTAAGAAAAGCTTTGTATGGTCTCTATGGAGATTGCAATAAGTTATGGTCCCCCAAAATGTACAAAGGTGCAACAAACTGGCTAGGCACATGAAAAGGCCAGAGCATGCACAAACGTGCGATTAAGGGCTAATGCCAAAGGACTGCTTGATCAGTCTGATGCAGACTCTGGAGCCTTCGTGGGCTTCCTTGCTGAACGGCAGGAAGTTGAGGAAGGCATGTGGGAGGTAGTCCAGAATCTCGAGGTGCACGAAGCGCTGGGCAGTCTTCAGTCTCTTGGAGAACATCACCAGGTCGTCAAGCGTTGGATCCAGGTGCAGCCCCTGGAAAAGACAAACACACAAGATGAGTGCAATTAGTTTTGACTATGAATGTAGCTTTCATTGCAATCAGAGGGTATCTACTCTTCTGCTTATGTAAAAGCAACATTTGCTGTAACTATTAATAATAAATATGGGTGACCACCATGGGAAGTCTACTCCCAAAGAAACACTACAGTGAAACCCGTTTAGAACGAACTCACGTATAGTGAATTATTGTCGACATCGAACTCACGGGAAATTTAAATAAAAATGCATGTAAAACGTCATTTTTATAGCGAACAACATATTGGATATACCAAACTTTTTACCCCGGGAAGGTTTCCAAAACGCGCAAATAATCGTCTTCTAGCCTGTCCTTTCCCCCAAGAAAAGTAGAAAAGAAAGAAAATTCCAAAAGCTCAAGTTGCGAACATAATTGAATGAAGAGAAGCGATTCAGAAGGGAAGAAAGCGAAAAAATACACTCTGCACGCACGCACAGGAAAAAAAGCTTTTCATCCCAAAACGGTTGCCCACGAAGAGAAGCGATTCATACGAAGAGATAAGCTAAAAAAACAAACTCTGCACGCATGCAAAAAAAAAAAAATCTTTCCAGCGCGTTGTTACAAGGCGGAAGCGAAGAGATGAGAAAGAAAGAGAAGCTCTCGCCTTACAACAAACGCATCGAAAAAGTTCGTTGTAAATGTTTTTTGCTATATCGAATTACTTGCTATATCGAACTGATTGCAGCATTTCCTGCTGTTCGTTATAAACGGGTTTGACTGTATTACTGACTATGCAGAGCAAGGTGCGATCGTACTCCTTCTGGTCCAGGTCTACGCTTTGGTAGCCATTACAGAGTTTAGATGAATACAACAAAACTGAGTTGAATCGGATGCCCATTCCCATAAGGTCAATCTATCCCATCTCCCTACCTCTACTCCTTTTTATCCTATTTTAACACCCTCCACTCCATCCAACCTGCCACAATAATAATTATAAAAGGGGTGATCAATAACAAAATGGTGAGTTGGGCTAGTTGGTTTATTACATACTGAAAGGGATACTTCAACAAAATTTTAAATATACCCGTCGTGTTCAAAAAAAGGTTGAATATGATCCACAATATCCGTAAATGACAATCGCACGTTTTATTTTGAGCCTGGTGGCTGTACTTTTCGTCATAAACGACCCACTCTGGCAAGCGCTCGGAGAACAGCCAGCGGAGAGCATGTGACATCTAACGCAATCGTGACGTAGTTCGTCTCGGGACGAGCAAAGCTACGGCGAGGCTGACGTTGAGAGGATGACCTAGTCGTTCCAGCCACCGAAGCGGCTGCTTTTGTACGAATTTGGAGTGACGGGTTAATCTTCTATAATCTTGTAGGGGGACAATAGCGACTTCTGGGACACACAAAAGGGGTTCTCGGGAAGAGGGGAGTTCCTCCTTCCCCTCTTCTCTCGTGGTAGCCGAAGGCAAGACAGTTACCGTCACTAGCTGTCAAGGTTCCTAGACGGGCATTGCAAACGAGGCGTTAGTGACATCCACCAGGTGCCCTTTGCTAATCGTATAATTTATTTTAAAATTCCTTTTCGTGATTTTTTTGTTGAGATACTCGTGTGTTTAATGTGATACTGCCCCTTTGAACACAAAACGACCAAAAAAATTAGCGCCAAAATTTCGTTGTAGTATCCCTTTAAAGCGCCAAGAAAACAAGGAGAGAAAGAAGAACGACGACAATACAAGGCGCTACCGGCAGTGATGCACTTCTGCTACCGGTACATTACTCTCCGCATGCCAACATAGATAAATGACGGCAGCTGTTGACGAGACCAATGCCACACCGGAGGAGCTGCAGTTCCAAGAAATTTTGCTTCATTTACTTTACAGCCCAGACTTTTGGCTGTTTTCTAAGATAAAAGGACATCTGAAAGGTACACGGTTTAAGTCCAACGGCAAGGTTACCGATCCATTGCGCCTTTGGTGTCTTCAACAGCCGTCCACAATCATCTACGATGGCATGCAGAGAATAGTGCACTGGTAGTGGAACTGCATTACCATTCGTAAGGACTATATTGAAAAGTTATGTGCTCCTGGGAAAGAGAACATTCCAAACTTTCGCCCAAATGTAACTTCTTTCAATTCCATTACTGAATAAAAAAGTTACAGCCTAGGAGGCAAAGCTTATTCATCCCTCCTCGCATAACCACAGACCTTGAATGCAGACTCACTTATCAATGTTCTGGCCAAACATGACAAATGCAATGGCTGACAAAACGTAGAAAGCGCAAGTGCTCGCCGATAAGCACAGATCTGCGCCGAGATCATTTGTTGTGGGTGATTGTATTCCTGAGCATAGTGACGTGGTGTAATAGTTCCCCAGTAAAGTCTTCATCCATATATTTGGTGGTCGTGAGAAACAGTGCAGTTTGTGCACGCGGATCACTTACAACAGTCTTGCACAGAATCCTCGCAGCAGACGAAGGATGATCACGCAGTTAACCTGCCGTGTGCCTCAGACATGATTTCACTCTGGCTGTCACTAACCAGAGTACCAAATCAGTCTGTGCCAAAACCAATTTACCGTAAATGCCCGCCAGTAAGGAACCACCCGTTAAGGAGTTGCACCATAGGAACAGGTGGTCTCCTAGTTGCTTGATTTAATGATTGGCTTTAATAATATTTGTGGAGAGAAATGTCATATCGGTTCTGCACATGTGATAAACGTCTGTCATGTCGTGCCAATTTGTACCACAATGTGTGAATTTACGACCGACGTCACCGAGCTGCAGCACTTGCACTGTCTTATCATATCTGTATATGTATAGCTGTGACTGCTGGGCACTGGGTTAGTGGATTGAGGCTTCTAGTGCAGCACCTCCTGAAATAAAGGGCTCTGCCAGAAGGGTGTCCCATTGTCAGTTACAACAGTTTTGCTCTTCATAACAGTGTTTAGATAAATATAACAAAACTGAGTTGAAATGAATGTCCATCCACAAGAGCCCAATGCGAGTTTGTAGTGGTTCCCACTACAAACTTGCATGTTACGGGGACCGGTACCATTCCTTTGAATGTGTGTTCCATGTGTTTGTTGCAACAAGAAACATGATTTTGCCACACCTGCAGTATCGGTTTCACTGACGTATGAATTTGCATGGGGGTTTCTGCGAGTTTATTGCACCGTGGAATGCGAATATATAGTGCCCGCAATCTACATATCAGTTCTCGTGCCATGTGGGTTCACAGCAAGTGCCCATGTTATCGCTCATTAAAAAAAAAAAAAAAATTGCTGTTTAATTTGCAAAGATTACCCACCCAATATTTTAAACCATTTATCTCTTCATCATGGGTGGGTATTCAATTGGGATTTTATGGTAGTTTGTTTACTTTGCCTTTTCTGTTTTTTTCTGTATTGCACGACTCAAAATCTTTTTTGTCTCTAACATAAAAAATTTTCCTAATGTCTAGCTCTAGAAAGGAAATGACCGTGCAAGAAAACATACCACAAAGTAGCACGGTGGCATTTTCTGCAACATCCACTCCGGGGCCAAGTAGGGGGAGATGAATGGGTTGCTGGACAAGATCTTCATCGTCTGGAACTTCCTGTCCAGCCTCGAGGGACGCCTGAACCAGGGCACGGTCAAGCCCTGCCTCTTCCTGCCCTTCTGTCCACAGAGCAACTCCCAGTTGGCCACAATGTGCTTCTGATAGAACCGGTTGTCACCGATTATAGCGAGTAGAGCCTGTAGCCATCGCGATGTTGTCTGGCAACAGCGGTGCCGCAGCGCAAACGCGAGGTCCGTCGGCATTTCCAGGACCATGTAGTCCTCTCGCCGACCTTCATCGGCGTAAGCTGCAATGGCGTCGTCGCAGCTAGACGTGAAGCGTGTCAGGAACTGAGTTGGGAGTTCGCCAGAAGCTTCCAACTGAAGCACATTCTTGGTTCTGGCCAGAGGTTGCTTTGGCCGGGGTGCCTGGATAGTGGTCGACTTCTCTTCTGGTTGTAGGCTCTTGTCGGGTGCTGATGTTTCCAGTGAATCCTGAAATCCCTCTGGACACTGAGATTCAGCAGAAGGGCTTGAAACAAGAAGTACCCCGCTGTCCGGAGAGACGGGAGGGCTCTTGGTTCCAAAGCTGGGGGAGACCAGTGGACTCTCGTCTTCGTTCAAGCGGCCAATGTAAGCTGTGCAGAAGACACGACAGATAATATTCTCTTAGTTGTACCGAGAAAAGAGTGCCAAGACACAAGTTTCAACAAGATGCACAGAGGGTACTGTCCTCTCCAGGCTAGATCTGAATACAAGGCACTGTGTGACACTACAAGCTGTAGACCAACACGCTGTTTACAAACGGATCAGCATTTGCCCAGACCAAATGTGGGCACTGTGCTTGCGCAGAAACCAGATCCGCACGAAGTGAAGCGTCTGCGCATGCGCCGTGGTGACAACAACGCCACCGCAGCGGTGTGACGTCAGGGCCGCATGTTGGTGTATAAAATACAAGGACTTGTATTGTATATACCTTGTGCTGTCCCTGTCTTTTTGTAGCACTTTTCTGAAACTTCAAGCTGAACCGGCTGGCCCAATTAACCACAATGCTCAGCAACACTATCTATCCTTCCAATTGACGTGCATTGCTTCATACCCAATGTGAAATCATGGTACCGCAAGGGTCCTCTGGTCCTACAGATATACACCAAAAGGCAACAACCAGAGCATTGTTCAACAGACTCTTTGCTTATACTAAGCTGAATGAATATCCTGAACACTTTGTAGTCTTCTCAACATTTGATGTGTGTCAGGAATGGGCATTATTTCAATAACAAATATCTGGTATATGTGCCTAAATACTTTGAGCATTTTGTATTTAATTACATCTTATGAAATATATTTGACAATTGTATTTAAATACTGAAAATTAAGCATCCCAAATACTGCCCAAATTCAATTTTAGGCACGGTACTTCAATATCAAATGCAGTTTTTGGTACTCTTTGCGATGGAAGACACATGCAAAGGACATGAAACTTGCTGAAACTTCACGCAAAAGTAACCAGAGAAGAAAAAAAGGAAGAACACGGAATTAATGGGATAGGTAATGGGTACAATAATCGAATTTTTGTCTATGTCATTTCAGTTTTTATAGACGTTGCATTAACAAACATGCTTTAAAAGGCTTTGCTTCAAATGAGCCTGTGAAATTAAACTCATACTGAATGTACTGTTTTTTATGGCGTACCCACCTATCTTTGACAAACAAAAATTAATTTTAGAGCTACAACATTCTTTTAAGGCACTTGATTCTTGGTATGTATAGACTTCATTTTTTATTAATGCACTGTCTTTCTTTACCAGAGGTTAAATAGAAGCCTAAGATATAAGACTAGGGGAACAAAATGTATTTGCTCATTGTATTTGTAGCTTGTATTAAAATACTTTTCTAGAAAGTGCTATTGAATTAGTAATTAAATAAAGTTTTGTCCAAGTATTTTGTATCTGTATTTTGATACATTTTTTGCAAGTATTTCGCCTATCCCCACTGTGTGACAAGGATGTCTCTTGACAGAAAAAAGTTCCTCCAAAAAAATTATCCTTCAGAACTGTGGCCTTCACCACATGACCGCAGATGCCGCTAGTTTGTGTAATAAAACACAGCCAAATTTACAAAAAAAAAACAATGCTGTCTTAATTCGTAAGGACAGTTCATACAATCCACTTTCTCAGATACAGCACGGAGAGTGAATCATTGCAATTTACTAGAGGAATACTCAAAACAGTCGCCTATGCTATGCGGCTCAGCATGATGTCCACAAGCTCAAAATCCCAGCACAAATTGCATTCCTAAGTTCAAATGTAAACAGTGTGCCACCATTTATTAGCCTCTTCATAAATCACAATGATTTTCTTTTTGAGTGCTGTGAGGGAAAATAACCATGCGGACCTCGTTCATTGAAAGCTTCTCATGTTTCTAGCACATATAGCAGTACAAGTTCTCTCGCAAGCATACAGAAAACAGCATTTATTATTTTTTTTAACACTGCTCTCGATACAGAAAAGGCTGCAAGAACATGTTTTTAGAGAGTGTTGGAGGTAACGCGTTACTAGTGACGACGTTACTGGTAACGCGTTACATTTTTCGCTAACGCAGTAACGTTCTCGTTAGTATTCTGAATGAGTAACGAGTAAAGTATTCTTGTTACTTTTTTGCGGTATCGGCTATCAAATTACGTTACTCGTTACTTTTGACCAAAACTGGTGAAATACATTAGGTATTTGGGAAAAGGTCACGACGCCTGATCTAACGTTTAGAATAGCAATCTTGTGCATAAAACTGGAGACGTTAGGGGAACTAAATTTAGGTCACTAAGCTCAATGAAGGATCTAGCTTCTCTGCTCGAGGGGCAACTACTTGCGCTCGAGCACGATATGCCCAGGCAATGCCGTATCTTGCTGCCAAGACTTCTGAACCTTCGATTTCCTAAAACGGTGGGTTTTCCACTTATCAGTTTATTTATTCACCCGCCCATCTCAAAATGCTCCACAAGCTTATCGCTGCACAGAGCAAGCATCCGTCACAGTAAATTAAAAAAAAAAAAAAAACTTTCTGACCAAAAGAGACATCCGTTAAAAGGCGACATTATCTCGCTTCTCGAAGGCGCAACAAACCTTCGGCTACCAGCTAATTCCGTTCGTCTTCCTTTTTTTTGTTTTTCGTAGTGTGACCACCCACAAGGCTTGAACAAACGACTGCGTTACAGCCCCCTCCCCTCCCTCCTCTTCCCCCCCTCTGCTTTGTGCAGCAGAAATGGGGGGGGGGAGAGAGAGAGAGAGAGAGAGAGAGAGAGAGAGAGAGAGAGAGAGAGAGAGAGACACACACACACACACACACACACACATCCGTTTAAAACAGTGGACAACTAGTGGCGAAGCGATTTGCTCGTTTCTCTAGTTACGAAAAAAAAAAGCCTTTGTGGAATTTTTTGCTCTCGCTCTCCACCTCGCTGCCTGAAAGTTCCTGACCCACTTTCGTACACAGAATAATTTTTCGATTTATTAGTCTTTACTTCACTAAGTTCATAATAAAAAAATAAAAAAGTTTTAAATCTGGAAAGAGAACTTACAAACACAAAACCTTTTTTTTTTCGCAGAAAAATTAAGAGCAACTGCTGGTAAGAGGCAGCAAGTGATTATAACCAGTGTGCTGGTAACCGGTGTCCTGTTCCACATAGTGAAGTAAATCAGTCTCTGGTAATAGTATGAACCGGACTGTTACTAAAACGGGCGTAAAGATGAGGGGTGTTGGTTGGCTGGTTGTGCTCCAGCAGTCCCCGTTCGCATGCTGTAGTTTATAAAAGCCGATTGACTTTCGATTGTGTCCTGAAAGTTTTCTCTTTCACGAGACCGAAGGCATGTTTGTAAGCGAACACATCTCTGCCAAACATATGTACTCAAACACTAAAGTAACGTAAAAGTAACGCAAAAGTAACGTTCGTTATTTTTTAAAAGTAACGGTAACGGTATATTGTTACATTTGTAAAAAAGTAACGTAGCTCAATAACGCGTTACTTTTTACCAAACTAACGAGTAACGCTATTTCGTTACTTTTTTTCGGTAACGGGCACAACACTGTTTTTAGAGTTCATTAAGACTGAAAAAAATACCCCCGATTTTGATTTCTGGAGCCTTCTATTTTAGGGGTAATTGCTACTTCCCCCTCCCTTCGCGAGAACAAACTAGACGCAAACTTGAATGAGCTTTTTGGCAGACAGTTATCTGCATCAAATTAAAAAATATCAAATTTCCTCCAGTTGCTGCATTCGAGATGTTCAATGCAGTTCAAGTTGAAATCAAAGCACAATGTCATTTCTACATTGCAACTGATGATATTAAACATTCTAATACAGACACAAGCACGAGTTCTACAAATTCTGCATTTACTATTTCTAATTTCACAAGTTAAACCACCGTTCGCACACCCAAAACCCCCCAAAAATAAAAGGTTAGAAAAAAAAGGCACGTGACTCGAGCTTGCACTTAGACAAGACACCCGTTTCAGTCTTTGTTCGTCTATGAGTCGAGCAATGGACCATAACACCTAGAAGGCACCGACGGCGGCGACCCAATGGCGGGCCAACAATAGCAACGAACAGGTAAACAAAACAGGCAAATTTCCGTCTCTTCGCACTTCCGCCCACCTTAATACTCTCAGTCACCGAAGCCTTTGTGAACCGTCGAGCTGCAGAGTGACCTGCAGCAGAATGAGCGTCCACAACGTCCACCTTCGGGGCCGTGCTACAACCAAGATCGCGGCAGACGACATCGAAACACTTCTGCAACATCACCGGGCAGAAATCGAGGGATCGAGGACGCGGCTGATGCACCAATCGGAAATGCGTTCCAGGTATTGCACCAGCGTCCCTCTTTACCAGCAGAGGAGCGTGCTCACCGTGCAGGCAGGTGAGCATGAACCCAAGGGGTAGAAGAGGGTCCACGGCACAGAGTATTCTCGAGGGAGAGGGCGTCATGTTGAGCATGACGGGGGTGTAGGCAGCAAACACCCCGGTCGGACGCCGGATATTCAGGTCTATTGTCTTGAGGCTGAGTGCCAGGACCAGGTTTCCACCGGCGCTGTCGCCCGCCACGCAGATGTCTCGACCGGTCCACCCTGACAGACCAAACAGAGTCTAGACATAATCTCCACGAACGACAAACGTGGACAATGTATACACCGGCATCTGCTCCCTTCCATGGGCGCCACCATGTTTGTTTATGCCGACGCTGTGACACGGCAGTGGGGGGGGGCTGCGCTTTTACGGGACTTTGTTTTTTTAGAAACCTTCGCACGTGTCATAGTGCAAGAATGTGAGAAGTGCGTAGTCACAAAGCTCCGAATACGACACCGACGCCAAGAGTGCCGTAAAAAGCTAAAATCTTGTTTTGTGCGTGGCCCCTCTTTGCGAGAGCGTGCATTTGAGATTAATATTTCCCATTTTTATCGCTGGGGACTAGGATTTCGGACACTGGTCTATGGTCGCTATGTTTGAATGACTTAAAGTATTATATAAAATATTTAACAAATTACGAACACATTTTTCTGACTTAATGCTGCTTTTCAAACCGTACTGAAATGTAGCAGTACCAAATCACCAATTGTTACGAGATGCTTTCCTCGAGGTCATCGATACGCAACATGTGCGCTATTAAAATGCATCGAATATTAATGTCGATTCAAAAGTTAGCATACTATGTTGGCTTTTCATTCGTGGCCTAGTGACTGTATGTATTAAGGTTGGTTGACTCGCACGCATTTGGTTCCAAGTGAGTGCGTTGCGCAGCCTTATGCTCGCTTTCAACGAGAGAACACGCTCGCGTGCTGGTGGCAGCTGTGAGGTAACCCTGGAACCACATTTAACTATAGTGAAGGTTTTGCAGTGCCTATTTGCGAGATGAAATGTACAAAGTGTTTGTCTGCATATTTTGTACTTTTGTAGACAAAAGTGGAGGCAATGTTCCACACCTCACTTAGTACGGGGTGCATGGAAGTGAACTGTCACCAGAAAAATTGCCAAATCTTTTTGTGAAGGCACAAGGGGGAAGTGAAGCCTTATCCGACTTCTTTCATTTGCGTCATAAGACTAGGAAGAAAAATTGCCACTTGATGGCACCTGTACTAGCTGCTGGTCTTGGATACTATATTGCTATGAGGCATACCTCAACGTTTCCACGGTATAGTTGAGGACACAATAAAAAAATTGCTGCAAACTAGCAACACATTGTGCCCATCTATGTTCACTCTGCGCAAAAAGGGGCTGTTGGCACCAAACGCAAAGTGAACATGCCACAAGACGAAGTTTGACACATATTCGCTCTACGAAGTGCAGCCTTTGCTACTTTGAAGGAGTGTGCAATGGACTGGCCACGCAACTTGAGGAATTGTAGCTTGTCTCACCTAGCTTTTCGCAGTTACAGAGTGCCCAGGCATAGACGTGGAGGACCTCTTCCAAGGCACGAGGAAATGGGGCTTCGGGTGACAGCGAGTAGTCCACTGTCAGAATGGGAACATCCAAGTCCTTTGCCCAGTCCCTGAGGTAAATCTGTAAGGAGCCGTGAAAATGGGGCATGCTCAGAAAACTCCCAAAATTCAGCCCCTTTTATCACATTATTTTTATAAGCTACGGGGGGAAATCCCTCTGTGTGTACCCCATCAGTGTTCAGCGGGACCATTACATGTTGGAGGGCAAATGAGGTATATATGTCAAGAATGTTTTTACAGCGAAGCTGTATACCTCTACCAGCCAAGGAAATTTTCATGTCGTCGTTGTAAGCAAAAACTCCCAGCGAACAAATGAAGGCAAAACAGCATTATCTCCTTTGAAATCAGTCATACAGCATACAGCTCAGTATCCGTTTCAATAAAGAAAACCACGAAACAAGCATAAAAACCACATGATGCACGATAAGGCACGTGTGACCAATAGGCCCACCCTTCCACGCGTTCCAGTAAAGATTAGGTTTGCAACTGCTTCGAAGGGGTTGACGTCATTCGAAACCCTCCTGTGAAGTGCGAACCGCGTAATGGATGATAACGGCGCCTGCTGCCGAGGCGACAGCAGCTTGCGATGTGGGGAGTGACGTCACTAGCCTTTCATATATAAAAGAAGAACTCGCCTATACCCCGTTTCACCTTACGTCCAGATGCAGCGGATGCTACGAGCTATCTTAGCCAATCCCGTTCTGTGGACGCGACGCGCGATACGCTTTCCGCGAGTCGCTGCGCCCCCTCTCTAAGGTCACGTGACACTCACACGGCCTCCGATTGGCTCCGATGGCTCGTAACACCCGCTGCACTTTAACGTAAGATGAAACGGAGTATAGCAACTGATTTCATTGTTGCTGCAGCACCGCGATGAATAGGCCACGCATAGTTAGGACTCCCCAGGAGCAGCGTGAATACTAGGAGCGGCAAAGGGAAAAGGAACGGCAATATGACCAGCGGCGGCGTGCTGTGACTGGCCGCGGCATTTCGTATAGTGCAGTAGGCAATCGTTGCAGGTGATACCACAGCTTCGCTAACCAACCACCTTCACAGCGTGGATTGGAGCCCCAATTTTTTAACTGATTACATTGTGTAAATCTGTCCTGGTTGATACATGCATAGATAGCTTCTAAAATATCACTGTACATACTTGGACCAGTAAAAAGTTATTAAAGCTGATTTACCTAAAAAGGGCACTTATCAATAGACTTCACAAGCCCAGTTGAAACTGTGACAAGGGGACTTATTTACAAGCTATACTAGAAGTTTGCTTGGGTATTGGCCTCCAGATCGGCCTAGAGGTGGCGCCGTCACGCTATCATCATCATCAAAGCGAGGATAGAAGCATAGCCGCCCCATAGGCTCTCAACGTTTGCGTGCAAGACGGTGTAGATTCTTGCATTTATTTTGTCGCACAGTATCAGTGGGAAACTATTTTTAGCGGAAAATAGTGCGGTACAGTTCCATGCTTCAGTGAAGATCAAATCGTGTTACCACCGTACGGCCTAAATTTAAATAATCGCTCGTGTGGATGCGTCATCTGCTCTAGGCAGACGTTGGGAAGCGTGGATCACCACGACGAATGCCTGTCTCCGGGTGAACTGCACTATTTATGTTAAATATTTGCTTCTTTTAAAATAGACGTATTGGTTCTCCAGCAATAATGAATTCCAACCTGGATAACATAGTATGGGCACTGTGGGCTGTGAAATCGCCGGTTCTATGCACTTTTGTTTTTGCAACTTTTCGCTTTTGCAGTAATATAAATATTTAGCATGAAGAGAAGTTAGTGCTGCATCGAAAATTACCGTTGCAGCCAACGTTTTCCTTTACCGTGCCATGATTTGGGGCAAGTTTTACGGAGTCGGAACAATTCTACTACGTTGCGAGAGGAGACAGTGCCTCTTCTAGTTACGATCCGGAAACTGTTCGTTGACAGGACAACTGAAACAAGTTCCGATCACCCTCCGCCCTCACCTAATGCATATCGGGACTGGGCAGTTCATCAGTTAACCTTCAGATTTTTCAAGTCATGCTTTATTTGTGATATTTTTTTTTACCGTTTAATCAGAATCTTTTGCTGGAGAACGTCAGGAAAAAGTAAAAAATGCCTGCTTCAATACATGCAACCTCTTTATTTTTTTTAGGATACAGGCTTGCGAGGCAAACCACTTCAGCATGCTTGTGATTGTCACCAAGAGTGATTATACAGATTAAATAATAAGTTAAAAATTACTTCACTTTAAAATGCTTCTCGTGTTCATATTTTTGTAGGCGTCACAATGTGAAGTTTAAAATGGGAATGCAATATGCCATTTATGATATAGTAAAAAAAAGTGTAGTTTTAACATCTTTTATTGATTATAGTGCATTAAAGGGTAACGATCAGTTGGATTAATTTTTACAGCGAAGCTGTTATGCGCTGGGATCTGGGAAAAAATGTGTCTGCGGATGTTGGCAGAAAAATCCCCATTGGTTGTAGCAAGTATGAATAAAAAAAGAAAAAAAAAAGAGGGGGCAACCAGCATGAGTTAGCCTTTCTTGGCATTATAAGATAGTGAGGTCCTGATGCCTTGTTATCATCTCTAGGCATCGTCCTCGAGGTCGTTCTAGAAGTCATCCGAGAGGTTGTCCTAGACGTCGCCCTTGAGATCGTCCTAGATGTCCTCTAGGCGTCGTCCTCGAGGTCGTCCTAGACATTGTCCTCTTGGCATCATCCTAAACGTCATAAAAATAACAGCTTCGCTGGTCCTCCATCTTCATGTGAAGTGGAAGGGCTCTACAATTTTTAATCAAACCACAGCTCTAATCAACATTCAATGTTTTATAAAGCTACGGTTTCTGTGAGATAACAGAAATATGTGGGATCAGCAGTTGTATACAAACCACAACACTAAGATTATGGAAGCATCCGACTTAATAATAATCGTTTTGCTGAATTTTCGCGCATGTGAAACAATACAACATATCCTTTAGTGGGAAGAAATGACAACCAAAACAGCAGGCGTTTAATGAGGAGGGCTCAACTCAGCCGGAAACCGGCTTGCGTCGTCGAGGTTCATGCTTCTGAGCATGCGCCTGTAACAGACGACGCGCAGTGGTATCCCCGCTTTCATGTGCTTCCAATTTCAGCCGCACGGCGGCGACACGGTTCAATCTCGAGGCGAATAGGCATGGGGGAACACTCTATCGGGGATCAGTAGCCGAGTGTGTTAACATACTGCAGCTTGGAGCACAAGCGGTAAAATACTCATGCTGCAGAACTCATGGATCCTGAGTTCAATCCCCAACCCCACCCGTTTCGATCTAAATGGGCATCATACCGTTGTGCGGACGTGTATCGTTACAGCGTGATTAATGTTAAAGGCCCCAGGCCAGCGATGGCTAAGTTTCTTATCTACAGCGGAGGCAGCAGACATCCATGGGGGCTGGCTAACCTCCCGCTGTCCAAACTTACGCACAACATAATCAAAACACTTGACCACTTCACTGCCAATCCAAAGGCAGTTTGGCACAGCAAGATTGAACCGATAATTCTGCATGGCTAAAAGACAAACGAGGAAACTGCAAATTTATATGTGAATAAACAAGTTATCTGAAACACATTAGTATATGAAACGCACACATGAGATGCAACAAAGATTGAAACCAAAACAAAAGTAGATAGCACATGCAAACTGAGAACAGCTGGTCAAAATAGGTAGCTCTTTCGAGCCAAAAACTACCTCAGATAACCTGTTCAAAAAAAAGCAAAGACAAAGGTATAACAACAAAGCTTCAGACCTCTGGAAACCACCCCACCCCCCAGAAAACAAAGTTCGAGAAGATAACCATATCAACAAGGTTGATGACTTATTGCAATTAATCTAGCACGAGACTCAATGCTTGGCTGATTAGTAACAGATGGATATGAATCAAGCAACCCAATGCAAAACACCTTTGACACAGGTCACTTTTGTTCATAATAGTGTTTATGTGGTTTAGACAGATCAGCGGCCATTGTGGCAGCGTTGCTGCAGAGTGTGTACCTTCTGTGGCAAACATTTTGCACCACTGAATTTGTTTTTCTCAGCAAAGAACAACTAGAAAGGACCACCAGCCTAGTGCAATGATGTCATGTGCAAGCCAGGGATAAAATCAGGTGGCAGCGACAGGATTAATCCACCACCGAGTTGCAGTGTTCAATCAAATAAACTTACATCTGCCTCGCAGCTTTACTAATGAATGCCAGCATAAAAGCAGACAAGTTGCATGGTCTATCACGCTTTCCATACGGGTTTGAATAGGTTGCAGGCTGCGTTAAGCTCATGCCAGCAACCGTAAAAAAGAACAGTAATACAAAAGATGTTTAGTCAAACATCGCTAAAAAAAGAGCATCGGTGGCTATGGCAGCCACTATCATTATTTTAAAATTTGCTGGGAAACTCTCAACACGAAGCATCATCTCAAATTCCTTCAGGTACAGTAGTCATGTTACTAAACACTGATGAGTGTACGGTGTTTTGTTTTCATTTTGAGTGACTCACCAACAGCTTAGTACCTCCTTAGTAGAGCACTTATCAATGAGTCAATTAGTAGTAAAATTTTAAACAGGATAAAAATAAAATGCTAGGACAAAACCATAGTCTCAACACACTTTCGAAATTTACGCTCTTCATTAAATATATCAAGACTAGCATTCCCACAAATATGTTCTAAACGGTTATACATCAGTTGTAGGCGTGTCATGGGTGCAGCATGGTAAAAATCGGCAGGGTAAAACAAAGTATAAAGTCTACTAGACCTACGAGAAACATGCAAGTATATGTGACTGAGTAGCTCTGGTAAATCAATTATATTATTTACAATCTTATACAAATATGTCAGTCCATGAATTGTTCTCCTGTTGTGCAACAAGTCTAACTTCACGAGTTCACAAATCCTCTCATAACTATAGAAATAATTCAGTTGAAAATAACGATCAAATAATACACAAACATATCTATGTTGAACACTCTCAATTACACCTGAATTTGTCACTCCAATGCAGTTCAAGACAACTGAGGCGTATTCAACATGACTGCACACCAGGGAAGAAAACAAACGTAGAATACAAAGTGGGTTAAAAAAAATGTGTGTCACTCGCGTAATGGCTCCCAGCACTCTAAAGGAAGCATCCACAATTGTAGTCACGTGATGATTGAAATTAATTGCAGGATCCATAAAAACGCCTAGATCACGGATGACCTCAACGCGAGTAATATCGGTGGAATCTAATACATAGGGAAAACTCAGAATTTCACGCTTCCTAGAAAAAGTCATACTAACTTTCGTCTTTGACTCATTTCAAAGTAGGTCATTTGAAAAACACCACGCCGAAATAGAATTTATATCACGCAATATGAAAGACCCACTGAGAGTGCACGGTCGAAACGGCGGCGGGCGGGGGCGCTGCTTGTGCTCTAGGCGATTCTATTCTGCCTTGAGTGGAGTACACTCACTTGAGGCTCGATTGGGTCTGAACATGCTTTAAGAGTTTTTGGTTGCGGTTCAGCGGAAGTGCACGCTTCATCAGCGTCATGCCCAGACATATGGTCACGAAGGCTCAAAACAAGCATAGTCATCACGGTTTTCTTATCAGTTGTCTCTGGTGTAAAATATACGAACAGGCATTGCCAAATAAACAAATATTAAAAGTTACACCTGAGTCCTATATTTAATTAAAAGATGAAATCCATTGAAGCGGGCATTCATTCAACAGAGGCAGAATTTTCGCCGTGGCTCAGGCTGGCCTCTCTCGGACAGCAACTGTGGCGTTAGAAGGATATAGCCGTGGCATGACGCTGACAAACTGCTCGTAGCCGCGGAACCGAAACCAGAACCCGACAAGTGCATGTTGCGCCTTTAACTGAGCCCCAAGTGAGTCTTCCCCTCGAGACAGAATAGAATCGCCTAGAGTGTGTGCAGCGCCACTGCCAGCCACGCGCTCCCAGTGGGTCTTTTATATTGCAGGAGACTGTACGGGCAAGCTGGTGTATGTTATACATGATGAGAGAATGCGAGATTTGGTAAGAAAAATACATGAGGGTAGCAACGTGGAATTATTTCATGTTGCTGTTCTCATGTCTTTTTCACTTATCTCAGCTGCTTTCACCACACACAATGTACTACCTACTAAGCATGTTTTAAAAAATCCCTTTGGGAAAAAATTGTAGGCAAGAGAAAGCATTTCAACCTTGAAAGAGGCTGCTCTATTCAAAATGAATATTGAAAAAGCAAAGCGAAACTTGCACTGCACATGTTTTCGCAATCCAAGCAACCCCCAAGTTTGACCATGTCGTTACGAAGGCAACAACCCATGGGCAGTGGCATGCACTACCATCACGCGCCGAGCCCCACATGCTGACCTTGACATTTCATCAATCAATATCATACTTGACTATCAGGATCATGTCAATTGGGTTTCATCATCCTAACAGTACTAACACGTAAACAAAATCTTTCCAATTTAAAGGACAGGTGAATGAACACTTCCTTTCTAAGTGGAACCAACCATATAAAGAGTAACTACAGAAAAAAAAAGTGAACATGGGTGAAGCAACATGACAAGAGTTTAGTTGGTGGGCCCACCTCGTGAGAGTCTGGCGTTTGGGATACGAATCCTCCCCCGTGGCAATGTAGCAGAAGCCCATTGGACGCTGGCAACGGGTTTGACAGCCATTTTTTTCCCGTCAAAGATTCCTGTGAGATGGGAGAGAAAATGTACAATATGTAAAAACTCTGAGATAGTGTGAGGATTGTTTTACTGTGAGCTAATTGCAATCACCTCATAAACTGTAAGCAGCTGACAAAAAGGCCAGCAGAGATATGAAGAAGTATTTGTGGCACATTCTGTAAAGGCAAGGTGTATTGAGAATGAACTTAGTGGTTCTGTAACTACTACTACAGGTGCAACATTGGCCAGTAGGTGACAAATAAAGGTAAGTCTTGAGAAAAAACAAGATTGATCAACTTCAGTTTTTCTTTGCCAACTTTTTATAAATCTTGCTTTATTGCCAATCAGCACAAATGGTACATAAGCATAGAGAATAACACATGGCAAAACAGTTTCAACTTTGCTTTTAAGACGACTAACAAAAAGCAAGTAAAGTCATTGTCCTCTCCTGCTGAATGCTGCACTCCAAATGTCACGAGTATTCTTAAAATATAGACCTTTTCCACAAGGGTGCCGCCATCTTGAATTGTCATCACTTCCAGTATGGGCGAAAACATTGTTTTGCCGTAGCCGCGCCAATAGAACGCATTTACGATATAAGCGTAACCGTCACACATCCTTGTTTTGCCTCCCCTCTGTTTTTATACTATTTCCAGGTTAAGGGGACACACCCCCTAGGGGGGTCAACTTTTGAACCCTTGTCTTAAAATTAATGAAATTTACAGGGTAGGCTGGTGGTCAGGCTAGCGGGTGTATAACAAAATTTCAGGTCTGTCGGTTATATGAGAAGGAAATTAGAGTAGCCTCTATCAGCAACATGCCTACATTGTTTAGTTAATCTATCGTCAAAAAACTATCACAATATTCAAGGTTTTTATTTGCTAGATATGTATCAGAATGCCTAGAGAGTGCGGCTATGGAACGTTTTTTTCTAAAAAGTCATTTATCTCTATAACTTTTCTCTTCTGCAAAATTGGTCAACTTTTTGGTCTTCTGTGTCTTCAACAAAATGTTCACATTTTTTATAAAAGAAATCCTTAAAGTGACAAAAACGTTCCATATTCCTTATTAAATTTCAGCCAGGAAAAGGGAAGAATGAGCCTCCCATGTTTTGCCATCATCAAACGATAGATTGACTAAAATGGAATTTATACCAAAAAGTGGAACGGAGGAAAATGTGTTCAAAGTACTCCAAACCCTACCTTTTCTTTAGCTTTGGTGGACAGATAATAATTTATAAAAAATTAACTATGCAGTGTAAATTAATTAAACTTTTTTGGGATACTCTCTAGATGTTGGTGGATGTAAATATGTCATTTTTAAAAATCACCTTTTTTGCAGAAATTTTTTTTTCTGGGCAGTGTCTCCCCTTAAAACGTTTTATTATTTTTTCGTTGCCCATACCGGATACGCCTATAAGGTGGCTGGGGACGAGAGTACACGAAAAATATCTATACTACCTGAACCCAGGCCCACCTAAATAATGTTTGTAAAGATTTTTCGGACGATGTATAAATTCAATTTGCTACAGAAAAATCGTTGATGTGACCTAGTTTTCTATGTTGAATCTTTTAGTGCAGTTTCCAGCAATACTAACCCCCAGCTAGTTTTATATGGCATGGCCCGAGAACAAAGCTTCTAAAAACAGCCTATGCATAGGCCCACTGGAAATTAACTAAAGACAAAAAAAGGAACCTATGAGATGTGCACAAAGACTGAGCACAAAGTGGCAAGACCCATAAACGAGGGAGAGATTTTTTACATGAAACCAACGGGCAAGCAGATAAAGAAACTTGGCGGTTTCAGATATCAGTCAGCAGTCCAGGGGAACTGACAAGAATCAAGAGGATGCAACAATCTTATCTGCGATGTCACATTCTTGGGAAATCTAAGGCGACCATCACAAGGCATATCATATTTTCTTCTCGTGCGTGTTAGCCCATTCACTCCATAAGATTAAAGCGGATATGAGCTCTACAATTCTGATATATGCCTTACAACATTCTGCACTCTCACACCTATGGATGAATGCTGTGGCAAAGTGCACCATATTGTCAGAAACACATAATAGCTTAGTTATACCCTATAAACTAAAATACTAGAGCATACCATAGTAGTTGCAATGACTAAATTCTGATAAACAGCATTGTTATGTAGGTGCTGCATTATTAAAACGAGGGCATCAAATTTAGCTGATGTGGTCTCCAGTATTATTATGAAAATGACTATAGTGCTTTAACTAACTACTAATTAAAAAAAAAACGTCCAGAGCAGCTATGGTGATTGTTATTTTTATACGAACAGATTTATAATTTGATTCTAAAATCTGATCATACCCTCATCTTGTTTTGTTCTTGTTTTTTACGAGTTCAAGAATTTTAGCAAGTGCAACAGATACAGACAGGGTTGACAAGTGCCATTTCTTATCTTGAACTTAACATGGAGAAAGCTACAAGTGACAGACTGGCATCTAAACTGCACCTTGGAAAAGACACCGCTTATGGGGTTATTTTTCCCTTGCGCTCCTGATACCATCAAGCTGGGTCAAATTATCCTAGAATCTCTCCGAGGGATTCATCACCTTACTAGGAGCAACTAGCTGAGAAAAGTGTGTCGAAAGGTCAACAAGGTAGGCCACGCACAGTGGCAAGGGAAAACAATGAGGTCATCATCGGCTTGTGCAGCCGCAGCACAATGGGACCTTCCAACACAAGCGCTGCTTGCACGGCTTCTTTCCAGGTTCTCAAGTGGTGATAACGCCGTCCTTCTTCTCTTCTTTAACTTTAACTCAAGCTGCTCATTCCTTTTAAGAACAGAGCATCCGAGGCATCTTCTTCAATTGTTTTTGCAGCAACATTAGGCCATTCATCAACAAACTTTTATGAGCTTCATATGCAATGCCCCTGTCATGTTATAATTTGTCTTTCCTGCTTTCTTTGTATCTGTATTATGTTTCTTTCTTTCTGTTTTCCTGAAATCAACACAGTTGTTTTCAGACTGATAACCTGAGGCTGGATAATAAAGCTCTAAAAGGTTTCCCTTTAGCAAGTAAAACTATAGACCGAAACCTTCTGGGATAAGAATATATAGGCATAATGAATGAATGGATGAAAGACTGTTCTAGATCACTTCAGAGGATTGCCTAAAGCGGGTCCATATCACATGAGCGAATGACATTTTAGCGAACAGCGACATTTGAGCGAATTGACGTTTTAGCGAATAACGGGGGCGTGCGTTAACCCATCCGCCGCGCTGCACTTACGCCGCTTCGCGGCGACAGTCCGTGTCGGCTCATTACAAAAATGTGAACCCATTTGGCCCACCCGAAAACGCCGCTTCGCGGCGTCCGACTATTCGCTAAAGTGTCATTCGGTGAAACGTGGGCGTTCGCTCAAGTGAGTGCCTCCCGCCTAAATCATGTTTTGGAACCATACAACAGTTGCAGAAAGAAGAAAAGTTATAGAAAGCCTGCCTTGCTTAAATTGTGTTTCGTATTTTCCTTCCCCATCGGATACCCTGGCACTCCCCAAACCAAGCGGTGTGCTTGCACTGCCCCTTCTCACCCCCCCCCCCCCCCTCTGAGGGGGAGCACCCCATGAGAAATTGGCTGCCCTGTGCCACCCTAGGGCCCACCAGTTTACTAAGGGGGACACAAAGTAAAACGGCCCTTCGGAAATCATTGAATATTTACTCTTCAATGTGCTTGAAACTGTGATAAGATAAAAGCAAAGAATAGTTGAAAATGTTCCCATATACGATTTTCTTTGTTGTGATAGCTAGCCTGGGAGACTTAAAGAACCCACAACATACCAAATTGCTGCCATGTTAAGCCATAAGTATCATGGTCAACATACGGTGAATATTACTTAACATGTGGGATGATGAAGATTGATGTTAAAGTATTTCATGGGATACTGTTATGCAATGAACCTTTTCCAGTAAGCTCTAGTGCGTGCGTACACCCCCTCTCCTGGCCTTGCTCCCCACTATTGCCACTTCCGGAGGGCACCGTCCCGCACGACCAACATTGTCAGCACCTATCTTTGAGTGTATTTTCACCTTTTTTGACGTTTTTTTGTTTTTTTTAGAGCATTGGTAATTTGGCCGGGGCACAAAAAGCAATGAAAACCGATAGAGCAGCCCGATGCCAATGTGTTTCGAGTCTTTCAAAGGGTAGAGGAGGCATGTTGGACTGCCCCTCATTTGTGATTCACAGACAACCTCGCAGATGGTGCTCAAAAAAGGTCCATTTTAAAACATCCCTAGCAGCACAGATGTCCTATACACATCCACAGGACATCCCTGGAACGTCGGGAACATCCTGAGGATATCCGGGGGACCACGTGTGCTGCTTGGGATGGTACAAATCCCTTCGACTAACCCTTTCTATCGTCTATGCATGTAGCTGACTTCCGCTTGTCCAAAAAGACAAAAACAAGAAGGAAAATATGAACAGGAAAGAAGCAGACCTGTCCCTTGCGCTGGTGATAGGAGAGAAGCCTGCAGCGGACGGGGGCCATGGGCTTGTGAGACGAGGGAATGGGAATGTTGACCACAGTTACACCGTCCTCAGCCAAGAGAGTTTGTTGCTCCGCCGGCACATTCAACACCTCCACCACTTCTAGTGAAGGGCATAGCCACTGAGGCACTTTCTGAGAAGGGGCAACAGACAAAAAAAAAGTGTGAGGTCAGTGGACCAGCAGTTCTAAAAGCCTTGAAAATATCTAGGGTCACACACAATCAAGCTGACTTGGGATATTGCATCAGTCGTCACTTCCCACTACATACACAAAGATATCTCTGTACACATCAAAAGCAATGTACAACTCCACCCTAGAAGGTCATTCACTTTATGCAATGAGGCATTGCAGAGGCACAGCAGAAGAGTATACTTGTGCTCAGTTTTATAGCGCAGCTCTTAGGCACTCGTTTCGGACTTGAGCAGCGTAACTGAGCGCGTTGCGTCACGAGACGTTTCCCCGCTAAATGTAGCGGAGAAATTTTCCTGCTAAACTTAGCGGGGCAATTTCTCCACTAAATTTAGCAGAGAAACTTTTCTGCTAAATTTTCCGCTGAATTTAGTGGGAAAATTTCCCTGCTAAATTTAGCGAATTAAGTTTCTCCGTTGAATTTATCGGGTTAAGTTTCCCTGCTGAATTTAGCAGGTTAAGTTTCCCCGCTAAGTTTAGAGGGGAAATTGACGTCACATTACCTCAACACCAATTCAGATTCCCTGCTTAATTAAGCTGGAAAATTTGCAACAAATTTCCCGCTAAATTTAGCGAAAATTTTCTGCCAAATGGGAGGGGAGCAGGAGAGGAAGATACAGAGGGGGAAGAGGGGCATACCCTTCCCTCCTCCTCAAGAGCTGCATTCTAATTCAGCATTACAGAAAACTGTAACCGTCTCATTTTATTTTTTATTTCCTTCCAGGAAGCAGTAAAGCTCCAAGGTAGCTAGCCTATTAATAAACCTTTACCACTTCAAGTGAGGGTGTAGCTAATGTACCATTACAAATAGATCAACCTAAACTAACGTAAATACAAAATTGAAATTAAGTGTGGGTGGGTTCTCTATGCTGAATCAGAACTGAGCAATGCTCAGTTGTCATTCACACCTCATATATTAAGAGGATTAACATTTTTCTATTGCACTGGTGAGGAGAAAGTCCTCCTAAACCAGCTGTTCAGTACATTCTACAACTGGACAAACATGAATATTCCGAAGTGTAGCCATATACTGCTTTTATCTCTGCAATAAAATATAAATAGGTTACTTATCTATAGAGTGTATACTATAGTGCACAAATGACCTATCAAACTGCTCTATGGCACCGACTCAAGTAGAGGAACGATGTTATCTTCCCACTGCTGACGGAATACAATCAATCATATGCAAATTTTGTTCAGATTGTAGCACAAGGTGTTGCTGCATCTTTTTACTCATCATGAATCTGCCATCCATTTTCAGATACTTTGCAACAAGCTAAAGGGATGAACGTGATGAGACACTGGACATGGTAACAGCCTCTAGCAGCTGATACCAATTGTTGACAGGAAGGGGATAAACCCAGGCACGCGCCCCTAATCACAAGGCTCCATGACATCACTGGGAGATAACGCAAAATGAAAACAGTGGCCTGTTGATAGCAGACAAGCATTTGTGAAGGACTGTTGTCGGAAGTACTGCTGGAAAAAGGTCCAGCACCTTTCCACCTAACATTCTGCAATAATATTCGAGTTGAATATCAAATTGGCAGCATCAAAGAGGGTGCTCAATGTGTATTTTGTTCAAACAATACGACATAATTCTTTTCTGGCTGTAGACACAAGCGTTTTTTTATGAATTATCGAATTATGTTTTTTGCACGAGAGCAGGAGAAAAAAATATAAAACAGACTTGACATACCATTAGTTTTTTTTTTATTTTTAAGACAGTGAATGTCAATGAAGACAATAAGATGATGCAACTCTTTTTTATTGCTTCACACTATTAGTTGTGAAGCTCCAAACACTCAGTATTATGCATTGCCAACACTCAGTCTGTGCACAAATGTAGCACTGGCAGTTCAGACAAAATGCCAACATTTCAGAGTTTGCCATCATCTGGTTCAAAAGTTATAAGCGACTTTCAAAAATTTTCATAAGGAAAACGGCTGTCAACAAAGCCCACGAATGCATGGAGATGAATGACATCAACTACCACAAACGGGCCTCTATTTCTTATAGAAAATTTCTGAAAATCACTTATGGAATGGATAGAAGGATGGATGGATGGCAGAGCCGTGTATGGAGAGTTTGATCAATAGGAGGAGTGGGCATAGCCACGGCGTGTACCAGATGCGGATAGAGGGCTTGGCATGCTCTCTTGGCCAACTAGGAGACGAAAAGGATTCCCTAGCAGTGGTAGCGAGAAACAGTTTTAATAAGAGCGTACGAGATAAATGTAGTAACTCTTCATGGTCGAAAATATGGTGCACATGATTTTTGATTATGATCATGCAAAAAGATGTAAGAAACAAATGTGCTGCTCAAACTCTGTTTTGCTCGAACAGAGTGTGACTGCTCAAACGGCAAATTCCTAGCCCGCGGCGCCTAGTGTACGGATTATGTAGATTGTTCCACTAGTCGCGCTCTTCCACCATGATTTTGGAGAACCGTGATTGAAACATTTTATCATTTTATTTCTCGCGACCACAGCCAGGGTATTATTTCTTGCTTCTGGTTAGCGCCGTATAAAGGGTATACCCAGTAACATCCATCCATCAATTCATCCCTGGAGCACGCCCAGCCCCGCTTTTGGCCAATGGCGCCTCCTTATTTGCCTCCCATCCTTCCCAATGAATGACCTACTCTCTATATATACGGCTCTGATGGATGGATGCTAACAGTTGTACCTTTTATACTGGATGGCAGCTTGCACCACCTAGCTTAGAATTTTTTTATTAGATAATGGCGAGCTCCAAAACTTTAACATCTGGTCCGAACCACTAGACCTACCCTTGAGCGTAGCTCTTCAGTTTATTTTTGCGGTGAAAAAAACACTAAAATTTTGTCACAGACACCAGGTGCTTGGAGGTTTCATAAATGGAAACACGATTAAGGTAGACAGACCCGGAGAAGGTCCCCCTCGTTGAGGCTCCAGAAGGCCTTCAGGAAGTCCAGAGATGCGCTCTGGGTGACGTCCACAATGTGGCTGGCACGGGCCTCGGGGTTCAGGGCGTACTTCCCACAGTTGATAAGGGAGGCTGCGGCATGCGCTAGCGCACCTCCGGATTGGAGGTACTGGTCACTGAACGAGGCCATCACCACATTGAGTCCCGTGATGATGCGACGCATTGACTCGCAGAACTGCCCAAAGTAAAAGTTTAATGTCAGTCATTTTTGAGTTGCTCTTTCCTAGCATCTAATGCGCCAAAGATACAATTTACAAACACAAATCACGCAAAAAGACAACATAACATTGAAGCGTGGTGTCTACTTAAAGGATATTAGAAAGGACACTGGCAGTAGGGAATTGTGTGATCTTTAGTTCTCTTCTTGTAGTGATTATTGCCTTTAAGAAGTCATCAATTGCGAACCCCCATGATGCGTTCAAAAGCAAATGGCTGCAGGGGCTTCTTGTACTTCTGAGGCTGCAACATGCCCCCTTTCTGGGATATCTCAGATCGAGCTTATGCCATAAAAGACAACATCAGAAAAGAAGTTTAAGAGTTTATTCTGGGCACTAGATGGCAAGGTGAAAAATTGTTTCATGATTCCTTTATCAAAAATAAGGCAGAAAAAAAGGGACAGAAGTGAAACCCACGAGCTGTCACCTGGAAAATTCCAGGTGACAGCAAAGCTTCTTCAGCGTGCTGCAGGATCTGAAGCTAAGCATATTGACGAAACTTCAGCTACTGTTCTGATGTTTCCCACAGGAGCTCACTCCGTCTTGGGTCGATTCATTTGAAACTTGGGGGCGTTAATCTAATCTACTGTATATATTTTACCATTACACCTTTATGGCACTGACTGCGCAACAGCATAAAATACACATTTGTCTGGGGGTAAAAAAGAACTGACGAGCTAAGCATCGGTTAAGTTGTTAGATTATGCCGAGAAGAGACCGTCTACCAAATAAAATACGCGTACGGAGAACAGCGTTACTTCTTCACGACCATTCGGGCGAAGCCGTTCCATTTACTCACGTAAAACCCGGCCAATCGTCCGTAGAAGCCGACCTGCGGGAGCGTGCCGTACTCCTCGAGCAGCTCACGGATGCTCACTTTCTCGCTGACAAACAGGTCGCCGCGAGGGCCGGCGTCCAGCATCCGGAGGAGGAACTGGGCGCTCACTTGCATGCCGGCCACAACACTCAGGTGGGCGTCCAGCTCTCGGTGGTAAAAGTCTGTTCGGAAGAACATGGAAGCACGGCTGGAGATGACATGCCGGCACAGCTTGATGCAGACCGGCAGAAACCTGTTCACGATGGTCAGCGACGTCCGGTACCCGTTGCCGGGCGTCTCTACGTCGAAGTCGTACAGGTGAACTTTTGCGCCGATGAGGATGCAGTCGCCACGGAGTTGCGTGACCGCATCGTGGAGATCGCTGAACTGCTGCGAGAAGCGTTGCCCGTACTCGGTCTGCAAGCCCTCGAAGTGGTCGACGTTGTCTTCGATGAGAGAAAGGAGCACGAAGCAATTCCCTTCATCCATTCTTTGCGAGATGTGGGTGTGCCTAAAAACGAGTAGGATGCTAATGAAGACGATCTCAACAGCGTCGACAACGCACGCTCATTCGTTGGTCAGAACGCTCACAGGTGGAACCAGTGGAACATAATCAACCTAATCAATCGCAACATTGAAACCGGGAGTTGTACAAAGGGAACACTACTTCCACGCATCTTATCAGACCGCTGTCTATGCCGCTGTCGACAATCATCTGTCTTGCGCGCACAAAGCTAGAGAAAAAATAAAAAAATAAAAAGGAATTACACCACCGCCGCCAGGGGAAAACGCGAAGACGAGTCAACCAGCGAGTCAACAACAACGCATTGAAAAAACGACAAAAAATAAAAAAAGAAAGACCGCCCTCTGGTGTGAGCTGCAGAAGCGATTTTGAACTCTCGAACTGCATCGTTGGTGCTGGCGATGCTAAATTCACAGTCCACATGACAGTATTTTCTCCCGTACAAATTCAGCGTTATTTGGCGCAGTACAGTGCCCAAGTGCACTGAAGCTGAGAGCGTGTTTCGGTTGAGTTCATCCTGAAAAGCGATCTCCCAAAGAGCGATCAGCTGGGCGAGTTTCAAACACTGCGCGATGCACGGAGAAGCGTACGGTGGAAAGGTTGGTGGCGTGTGATTCGTACTTCGCTGTTCTGGTCGGTTTGGCGACCCAAGTAAAGATCCCTGGGTGCATTGACTGCCCGGGGAGCTCTCTGGTTATGTGCGGGGCCCAGCCCTACCCACACAAAAATATTTACGAGCCCTGCGTAGCCATAGGCTTAACCTCGTAGGAAAAAATGGCAGTCCTCGTTTGGTTTGTTTTCGACATGGGTGCAAGAATTTGGCGAAGGACACATACCTGGGGATAGTTAGTAACATCGTCATTCTCGCCCCGTTTGCACGTCGTACGTTCAGTTTAATGAGAATTGCGCCTGCGACGAGCGATTTTCTTGATTACCCTTCCATTACGTAATTGTTAATGTGTTTGGCATTTGTTTGCGAAGTTTAATTTTGACCACATGTTACTTGGTGAATTTTGAGTTGCACAGAGGGTATCGCAGTGCGAGCTTTTGTATGATGTGCAATGACTTCATTGAGTAGCAGCTGCATATCGCATCGGTCGTTGACAATGGACCTAATTTCGTTGCGTCTAATTTTATCGTCTACTAGAAAATGAGCATAAGATTCATTGTTTTTGTCTGCATGGTCTAGACTCTAGAGCAACATCTCCCCGGGTCATTTGTCAGGTTGGAACTAAATTTATAATTTCAATGCTTGTTTGCTTTTTTTTTTTATTAATCTTTTTTTAAGTGGACGGTTAGGCTACACGTGCCATATGTCATATCTAGAGCTTGATCGTTTTTCTTTTTTTAATAAATTGTTTTTGAGGTGAGTTTTTAATTGAAAGGACAATAAACTTGTTAAATTCCCCAGGTGTCTTAGTTGGTCACTGCAGAACCATGTCATTAGAAAGTAATCAAAAACAAAAAAAAAAAAACATCTCCAGTTGCCTAACTTTTCGAGCTTTTTTTTTTTTTTTAGTTATCATACAGGGTGTTTTCCAAAACAAAGTTACAGGGTTTTTTCATCGCAAAAATAAAGTATGCATCGCTGAACACTCATTTTCCGCCCAAATGTAGCCCTAGTGTTCCGAACCAGAAGCCAAAGTTTTAGCACTAACTGCTACTTTATTTAGAAGTTATATGTGATTTTCTGAAATTTTGAATAGGAAAATGGCGACCGACAGAGCTCTCGGATGCATTGAGCGCTATGGTGCCAGTTACCAAAAACAGGCAAAATTGGCCACATTTTCCAATTGAAATTTTAAGGAAATCACTCTTCCGAATGATATAACAGTTAGTGCTGAAACTTGGGCTTCTCTGTAGTTAGGGCCGCTAGTGCTGCATTTGGCTGGAGAATAAGTGTTTGGTAATGCACAGTTTATATTTGCGGTAAAAAAAAAAACATTAAATTATTTGGAGGGGCATGCTGTATATACGGTGGCCGTAATGGGCCCTAGTGCTGTAAAACAAGCCGAAAATGGGTGAGCTTTTGTCCGGTGAGCTTCTGTCCGGTGAGCTTTTGTCCAGTGAGCTTTTGTCCGGGATTTGTATTTTACCTTGTACAATCTCAAGGCATAGCTCCCTTCCTGTAGAAAATTAAGCCAACAAACTTGCCAGGGTCGGCGGTGGACAGGTTCACAGGTGACCGAGTTGTTGAAACCTATTTTTTTGCATGCAATTGAAATGAGCCTCAGGATCACGTGACTGCATTCATCTGAAAAGGGACTGTAGAGAGGGGGAAATGGCACAAAGAGGACACAGGAAAAGACATATATATATATATTTAGAGAGAGTTATATAAGACTCGCTGCTTGCATAAAGACAAGTGGCGGGTTGCAAATGTGTTTTCGGTGGTTGAGTGGCTTTCTGGGGTGTGTGCATGTCCAGTCTGCGTAACTTGTAGGGCGGTGTGCGGTCCTGTTTGTGGTGTGCTTAGGGCAGCTGGTACTGGGGGAGGATTGGGCTAAGACCAATATCATCCGAGAAGTAGGACAATAAAATTTGACGACCAAGTTAGTGAGGGTTAGTGAAAGTCTGTGACAGAGTGCATTGTTTGCTCGCTGCGTCTACCAAAAGATGGCACCACAAATTGCAGTCATTGCCGACTCGGTCGTCTGCAAACAGCTCTGTCGTTCACCCTTGGCAAGTTCATTGATCTAATTTTTCACAGGAACGGAGCTATGCCTTGAAATTCCGCAAGGTAAAATCCGCCGCCTAAATGTGCATTCGGTGTGAGTGTGAACATCCTGTGTGCAGGTACCAATTTTTCCGGTTAGTTTTGCAGCGTCAGGATCTATTGTGGCCACCCTACATCCACAAATCGTTAACTGGATCCTGAGATGCACAATGTAGTATTTTGAGGTTTCTTCAGTCTTGAAAACTATTATAGTTTGTTTCTTCTATGTGTTGCCGGTTTGCCTGCTTATGAGCTCTTGGCTTTGTTTTAGACTAAAATAGACAGCTATGTGCTGCTCTCAATAGCATACATCTATTTGGTGGATGCTAATGGAATCGTTGTGCATGTTCATTCTTGATTTATCTTTTTAACAACTATAAAAGGCCTTATTGCCCATATTTCAGCCAGCACAAAGGGTTTCTGCTCATGATAGTACATTTAGAAGATTCCACTATATGTGGGCTCCACACCCTATAGTTGTTTTGGTTTCTCGGTATTTATCAGAATGCAAAAAATTGCTTGGCAAACCTTTTTGTTTGTTTTTTCTCAACATTTCACGAAAAACAAGGTCACATATTGAACCTTAAGTAAAAAATGAAGAAGTGATGTTTCTGAGGTTATTTTTGTCGCTGACCTTGGATTATAGCTAGGCTTAGAAATAAATTCAGACGAGCCCTCTACTAAGGAGAAAGGGGGTGGGAAGCTGGGAACTATTCTATGCTATATTAGTGCTGAAAGGCTTTTTAATGACCTCAGAATAAATGATCAGAAAAGTGCATAAGCCTAGCTCATTTCTTGACAGGCTGTGCCCTTTTTAGCATTGACATTTAGTTAAGTTTTTCGTGGTTCAGGTATAAACCGCATGTAAGCGATTTGATGAGCAACGAGACAAGCGACGGCGACCCGCTTCGCTGTCGCTCGGTCAGTCGCGTGACAAAGCAAACTGCATGAAAGCGACGGGAGCAAGCAACCAAGGCGATGAGCTATGTTATGTTTTCTAAAAATCCAAAACCGAGCGACGCGACAGTGAGAAATCGTCATCGCTTTTCTTGTCACTCGCTAAATCGCTTACATTCGGTTCAGCCTAAAGAAGTTGTTCTCGTATGCCCTTCTCCTTACTTGTCTTAGGGTGGTTCTTTCAAAATGGAGCATTTTGAAAGGGTACAATTTTGGTCTCAAAAGTAAATTCCATGCTTGACTTAACGGATGATCCACTCAACAGCATCCCCAAGGGGCATTCTGTTTAGTAGAATCAGAGGTCAGTTGACAAATGGCACTACAGCTTACAGCCTGCTGTGCAAGATGTACTTCAAGGATGTTTCAAGCTTTTTCTGGTTTGAAGCGTGCATTCTGAATTCCAACATTAAACTGGGGCTTTTGCATGACTTTGCTTCATATAAACCTGTCTTCCATGTTCTAGTATGCAACAATTACATCCTCCGAACCTTGAGACAATCACAATTTTTTTACCAGAGCTATGAATGTGGCAGTTTCCACACTCATAGTTGATGCATATCAGCTCTGACCAGTTCGGTCACTTGCACAGCTGATATGCATCAATCAGTGTACTCTTGCATAGTCTTGGCTCTGCTTACCCTCGTAAGGTGAAACAAAGAGTGGGTAACTATGCCTACTGTAGAATACCGCGCATCCGCCCATTCCACATTAAGCGCCCATTCCCAAATTTGTAAGAACTGAGAAAATATGCACAGTACATTTATATGTAAAATTGATGACCGGACAAGTGCCCATCCCCCATTTTTTTGTGATTATCTCCGAAGTTTGAGTGGGCGCTTGCCCGGTATTTTACAGTATGTGCTTGCAGCTTTCTCAGGATTGCTAATAAAGCATGCATCGTCGGGCACACCAAGCTCATGTTTAATGGTTAAAAGGTTAATTAGGTGTGTGTGCAGACAACAAACGGTTCCCAATTAGGCCAAGTTCTTTTTGGGAGTCATAGCTTCTGTCATATTTCCTTAACACTGCACCATAGTTCCTTTACCAGTTAGTAATCTGATGCCAATCTTAACCTCGCCTTTGGCTGCCAAGCTGGAATAACCCTATGGGCCATTCTTTCTTAATTCAGAAAATGGACATGTGTAGGTTCATCTCTGGTAGGCCTTAGGTCAGAGGTGTGGTAAAGGCTACAGGCATGAGGCTAGAGCTCTGTCACATGAAAGAGGCACATCCTAAACAGGCTCATTGGTTGGTAGTTTCTACTGCTCTGTCAGTGTGAAATGAGAGTGTAGACAGTGCAGCATCAGCAACAATATTAATTCTAATTAGAAAAGCCATATAAAAAAAAAAATTTTTTTTTTTAGTGAGACAAATTTATGTGGCAAAACTAGGAATGTGTGTTTATCAAACATTTGAGCCCTGTACCGTGGCTACCTTTACATTGGTTTTGCCCTCATAATATGACCGAAGACCCCCAGATATACTCCAAATTTCAGCCAAACTTGGCTTAGTTTCGGTTTCTGGATTTTGCTCATTTATGTAACAAATCTCCTCCTATGTGTCCCATAGTGCAGCTGTCTGAATTATGTTGCATTCAGGCATTGTGTTCTATAGTCATAAACTCTTCAGGTTGGCATTAAAGGAGCTGTGCAACAGTTATAGTGATTTGCTCAAATAATTTGGGAGTTGGTGTCTCGACCTTTCAGAGTAAAGAACAAAAAACCGCTTTTGCCTGCATGTCCTAGTTTTTATTTTAAAAATGGACAAAGATTGAGGTTTTCGGCGCCTCTCAACCCCTTCACTAACTTCCGAGTCACGTGCGCTGTGACGTCAATGGGGAAGGCGCGGGGTTCCGGTGAAGCTCTCTCTTTAGGGCCATCAGTAAGCAGCGAGAACTCATCCGCTCGCGACCGCGTGACCACGTGCTGGCGGGCGCAGCGCGAACAATATGGTGAAAGGAGGAAAGTGTCATCCGGGTCCGGCCATACCCGTCCGGCCCTGTCCCCCTCCCCCTCCGGCTTCTGGCGGCTGTTCCGCTGCTGACGGTTTTGTGGACCTAGGATAGATGGCGCCACTGAAACTTCGTATAATAAAAGTTTTGTCGATGATACCAGGTTTTTGACGCATTTATATTTATGTTGGAACGACAAGATTTATAGAAAAGTTACCTTTTATCGAGCAGGTATTTGCACAACTTGCTATCTTTCTACAAGATTCCCCATTGACGTCATGCCTTCAGTTTCTCATGGCCGCCGCTCGCGGCTGCAGGTCGAGGAATATTCTAATTTTCGCAACATTTCGAAAGAAGGAGGTGTGTTTTCTGTCCTTTGTGACAAGGTGAACAATATCAAAAGTAGAAAATGCCAATTCTTTCAACGTTAAAATCGTTGCACAGCTCCTTTAACTTGTACTGAATGTAGTTTGACACTGGGACGGAGGGAGGATTTTAGTTGATGGTTGCTTTTAATTTATATCTCTCCAGGTGCACGAGACTTTGTGAAGGTGTTTCACTGACATCAAGAAATGAGTGCCGAAACTGGGGCTGCTGCCCACAGCGATGAAGGGACTCCTGAGCAGCCAGAGACCTCGGAAACTGCGGAGGGTCCTGCCAAAGAGTCCAAAGACTCTGCAAAGGACCCGAGCAGCCGCGGAGATCAGAGGAAGGCACGGCCCATGAAGAAGGACGACAGTGGCATTGGGATAGACCCTGCAGACGAGGTGGCAGACACATTGGTGAGCGGGCCAGCCAATGGCGGACAGGAGAGCCCGGACTCTGGGCACCAAGACTGCGCCGACGGACCTGGCGAACGCTCAGACCTGCCGGGGACAGCCGAAAAGAGGCCTACCACTGAAACAGAGGAGGACAGCGAGGGTAAATGCAACGTCACTTTTTTCACTTGGGATTGGGCTGTATAGTAATGCCTCACATATAAGTTTCACAATGTCTTGCAACTTCGTGCCTCGGGGCAAGCGCCCTGAGCACCCCCTTCACAGCACGTGCAACAAGTTAGTTTCATCACGCAGTAGCTACCAAGCCAACTAAATGCAGTTGAAACCAGGTGCAGAACGAGCATTCCATTGCCTACGTCACACCAGTCTGAGTTGAAGGGCATAGTGTGATTTATAGTTGGCTTTGGCTATGGCCGGAGAGAACAAGAAATGGGTAAAAGGAAACCTTGACAGGAGTGAAGAACTTGACTCATTTCTTTGTTTGGTGCTATCTTTTTGTCTTGCACTTGTCTAACTCGTGCCACCCTGGGAACAGGCCTTCCGGAGGAGAAGAAGCAGAAGATGGAAGACAGGAAGAAGAGGAGGAGCCTCTTGGGCCTGCTCGGCAGGACACGACGGTCTGGCTCGGCGTCAGAGGACACTGCCGCCGAGGCCAGTGGCGGCGGAGGCAGCTGGCTGACGGAGGACTCGGACGACGATGCCTCCATCCGCAGTGATGCCACCTACACCGAGATGAGCCACGAGGGCAAGGATGAGGTAAAGTTTCATGACGTTGAGATGTTGGCGAGGTACAAAGACAAAATATTTCTAGAAAAATACACGAGGCATTTGAGACTAGGGTCAAAGGCAAAAATTGCATGGGCAAAGCATCCATAGTCCTATCAGAAAAAGTCTGAATTTTATCAAGCCGGGTTTCCGAAACAATGACTAGGCAACGTTTGGGTTCCTTTTATTGTATGTTTTCTTCTTTGTTTTTTCTTTAGTAAACTTTAGTTGAAAGGGCACCTTGTATCGTTTAGCTTGTTTGTCCCCTTTTTTTTAGGCGCTTTATCCAAACTTCAAGGATGAGGTCGGTTCTTTCGCAGAGAAAGGCTATGCGTCTGCTTTTTCACGGGGAACGTTGGGGGCTCCTTACTGCCATTTACAGGGGTATCCCAGCAAATGGTGAGGCGCCAGTGACGTCTTGGACCTGTTGAGGTGGACTGTGCCGAGACACTGAGCACAGTGTTTCCATGCCATGAATCCCAGCATAGAGCCTATTTTTGAGTTTCAACTGTCGGTGCCAGACTATTTGCTGACTTCCTTCTATGAATTACTCTGATTGGTTCTCTGTGTGCTTTTTAGGGAAGTGTGGCAAAGCCCCTATGACATACCTTCAAGACACAGTGAAAAAACAAAAAATGGGAAAGTATAACATTTGATCATGTCCTTTAGGCCGCTATTGGCAAGGAGATAGAACTATTGGGGGTGCTTCGTCCAGCCTGTTTTCAACGGAGCTCGGTGTTTGTCTGACACAAGGTCTATGGACTGGATTCCTTACGTCATCTTCCTCGATTGAGCGCAGGGAAGAAGAGCACTATGTCTGTGTCTGGATAGAACACTTTTTCAATCTGTGCTTCACTGATTGCACACGAGTCCCCGCCAAACGCTCGCACAGCGTTCTGCTACGTCAGCCAAGCTTTGGTTCAGGAACGCAGATAAATAAATTGCGGTGTTGTTATCTCCACGGGATTCGTTCTCAGCTCGGCCACTAGGTGCATGGCGGTTGAATCTCCCCAATAGACGAGGCAGGAAGCAACACTTGGCTCTTTCCTGACCACGCCCATTGAGCGTCAGTCACCCGTGATCGACGGGCATGGAGTCCCATTTCGAAACTCCCGCGCAGCTCTTGCGCTTGCTGCGCCATCTCTTGAGCAATTAGAAGACTACAGTTTTGGTTTCTGTTGTTTCTCTTCCTCTTTCCGTGTGGCAGCGATTTTGAAGTGAGGAAGAAAGAAAGAAGTCTTAATTTGAGACTTCTTTCCTTCTTTCTGTCGTCCCCGCAGCCTCGGGTAAGAAATCGGTATTCACGAACGTGTCCTTAAGCGAGAGGAGGAAAGTGACGTTCTCATTTGGGCAAATTAGAGCGGCCGGTGTCGCGCAAACTCCCAATCCCCACGAGAGCGAACTGTTGCTATGGCGACAGCGTTTTGGACAACCCGAACAACCAATCGGAGTGCTCGGCACAGTTGCGAGCACGTGGAGTTTTAATAAGAAGCGCAGGCGGCCTTTCCGCAAACGCTACCGCGATTTAAATGGGTCCGAATGCCGAGGCCGGGATAACCCCTTTCGTTGACCGCTATGAACTCGATAGCTACAAATAAAACACAACTGTCGGCGTTGCTAAAAGGAGACGTCCCGCACCACTCGTTTTGCAAAGTGGTGCTTGGAAATGAATCGCTGCGGCGCTTTTTTCGTCCTCTGGGATGCGGGAGCAAGCCGTTGTCCAAGACGACACGTTTGAACTGTATACGGGAGTGTCAGCAAGAGCTACGTGACTACCTGTTCACACTCGGAGCAGACGCACGTGTGTTTGATCGAAGCGCTGTAACCGCGCTCTTGGACCGCTTCTTGGTAAGTGCTTCAGGACCAATCTTTTCCATTTACAACTCGATGCTGACGTGATAATTGGCAGAGGAAAGTTGGACCGGCATCGCTTATACCCGTTTTCATCTCAAGAAAAAAGGATGTTTTGCTCAATATTCATACGCCGCGCAAAATAGTTCTTAAAAGATTTGGTCATCGGAGACAGTAGCAATGCTTGATAAGATAACATGTGTCTAATCTAAAATGCGCCTACATATATCTCAATTCTCAGCATAAAGAGGGAAATTAGTAATGCTCCGCAAGAAGCCGGACTTTTTTTACTACACTTTTCGAGGTGAAAACTAGTATAGTTCCCATGGACTGCTCTATCTCGCCAGTGTTGACATACCGTCGTGTCAGTATAAAAAGGACATATCAGTAACAAAAGTGCATGTACCATATGTTGTAAAGGTAATCCATACAGCATTTATCCTAGATTCATATCGCACAAAAAAAAGAGATAGAATCGACGAGCATGTCTCTTTTGACGAAAGTGTTCGCCACCGCTGCCTCTGAAAGCGCGGTGATGACAAGGGGAAGGTATTGACCTCTTAACCGAAAATTGAGGTCGGCGATCAAACTGTTTGCACGGAAAGAGTCCACGAGTGTTGCGTGGACATATTCCATTTGGCAAGCCAGCCGGTCGTAAGTGGACGGTCTTGGGCAGGGACCGTCGGAGGAATGCTGCGTAGTAATGCCTCACTAGGCCTTGTGTGCCGAGATGGCCCTTGGCAGTCGCTTGGTTGGTGGGATCGTTGCCGCTGCAGCTTTTTCTGGATATCTGCGGATCTAGCGTTCATTTCCATCAAGGTCGATTTTGAGCACTTTTTTTTTCTTGCTCCTTGAAGTGGGGATGCGCATGAAGAACAGACTGAAAAATAAATGTCCGTCGGTCGTCGCGACGAGTAACCAAGCAACGCTGTCGGCCGTGCCGATTTGATCGTAAAAAATGTGTAAGGCTACCTCTGGAGTCGTTGTAGGACCCTGGCGTAACTTGCGCACAACTTAGGAACATTTCGCTTCGTGAATACGGACTTGTGCATATACGTTTTGTCGCGAGATCATTTCATGACGAATCTAAGCTTGGCTTATTTCGTCTAGGCTTTCCAAAGCAACTGTGGAGAACTAGTGAAGAAAAGTAAAAAACGCAGGCGAGCTGGTGAATGACATCCATGGTACTAACCCTAAGACATAGGAACGATCCTACGTCTGGGGGTTACTATGGGTGTGAAGAATTAACTTATTTATAAACTTTCATTTTGCCTCCTTCATTTTTTAACAGTGGCCAAAGAATGCAATTAGTAGAGGTCGCATAGGAGCCGCCTGTGGTGCCAACTCGGTCACGCGTGCGGCCATGTGAACCTCGGCGGGTGAACAAGCGCCTCTGCCACCGAGGAACTCATCCCAGAATTCCCGCCGTTGCAGGACACTGAGAGCATGGAGGACGACTACGACCCGACCCCGCCCACGCCCGCCCCGGCCTACAAGTGGCTGGTGTGGCGGGAGCTGACTCAGCGGGAGTACGGTCGGCGCTCGAGCACAGCCCACCTGGACCCGTTCCGGGTGGGCTGCTACGGCAGCCGCCGCATGGTGGAGCGCCTGGAGCTCATGTACAAGATGCGGGCCCACGAGGGCTGCGTCAACGCCCTGCACTTCAATGCGGCCGGCACTCGGCTGGCCTCCGGCTCGGACGACCTCAACGTGGTCGTCTGGGATTGGGCCACAGGAGAGCCCGTGCTCAAGTATGACAGCGGCCACAGGAGCAATGTCTTCCAGGTGAGGCTCTTCCTCGTGCGGGACTGTTGGGCCGCGTCCACGGTGGAACGGTGGCTGAACGTTTTAAAGCACCGCAGCTCGGAGCATGTGGCGCGAACGCTCGTGCTGCGGAACTCGTGGATTCCAAGTTCAAGCCCTGCCCCAGCCCGTTTCGATCTGGATCAGCATAGTACCGGCGTGTGACCGTGTATCACGAATGCATGATGCACATTTAAGATCCCAGGCTAGTAGTGGTACTGCACTCTCTAAATTTTTAGTTTACGGTGGAGACACCAGATGGACAGTAGGGGTGACAAATTTTCCGCTGTTTGAACATACAACACAACTTACCAGTGCAAGTGCAAGAAGGGGGGTTTCTAACCCTTAGCGGTTCCTTCCCCGAGGAGTCTTTGGGACATCTCTCGTAGTTTCTGTTATTTCGTCATGTAAGACCCCACCCCTAATGCAGAATTTGGTTTAGGGCTCGTTTCCGAACCTAGTACGTCACAAAAAGGTGTTACGAAACATGACAACAACGGTGCCCACCAGATGTATTTACAAAAAATTAACTTAAGCTTGTCTTTATCATTTTAATTAACCCGAGGAACAAATGATGTGTTGTGCGGGCCTTATTTGTGCATTATTACTTGTTATGTTTGATTACGGGGCGGGGAGCTTTGGGTGGTATCAGAAAGGTTGTGCATGTGACAGATTCCTGTGCTCTCCACTATGCCATCTCTTGGCTGCTTTGCGAAGTTGCGAAATCGTACGTCCGCTGCGCTATTCGTTAGTGTGTTATGATCCGCTCCGTGACATTGTGAAATCAACTGGGGAGCTAAGCTTCATCATTCAAGAGTCGGCTGTTTGTGCACGGTCTCTTAAAATACTGCAGGCTCTCATGAGTCATATACTTACTCCAGCTGCTTGCACTCACTTTCACCTCCTCTCCGTGGCACTGAGCAAAGGTGTCGGGCTGCGAATCGCACAGTCCGTAGCTCGATTCCCCCTAAGTCGTTCAGATAATCTCGCCTGTTACAATTAATTAGGCCTAATTTATAATTGTGTATGGTTAAGTCTGACGAAATATGCCTTCTAAATGCCTGTATATGCTTGCTGTGAGGTGTGTATGCTTTATGTTGCCTTGGCCTGCGTGGAACTCTCTTTTGCCTCACTTGAGCGTAATGCTTGTCTGTGTGAAATCCAGCCTATAAACACATTCTGTGTTAAAACACTTTGTCCCTCACTAAGTATTGAACTACATATCTGTCAATCTGTAGTTTGATGCTGAGGAATCACTCCTTAATCAAAATTAGTCTCTTAATATAAATATTGCACAAACATTTTGTTGAAGCAGAGGTTTTTTCAGAGTTCAGCTGGTCTTTAATGAAACAAAAAATATAAATGAAGGGCAAGCTTACCTAGTGGTTGGAGCAAGTGTGCATCATGCGGCAGCATTTTATACCCCTGCCCCTCTTTAAAATGAAGAGCATGTGGTTGATTTTCAGACTACAGTATTTATTTTGGTCTAGATCACTTAGGTTCCAAGAACACTTTGACGTCCATCTGTTTGCCGTTCATGTTTGGTGTCAAAGAGGCGTCTTCAAGCTGCTTTGCACATCTCATTAGTTATTCCTTTCTATCACCGAGCTTTGAGCAAATGCAACAACCTCCTCGTACGCTGGGATTTCTCGACCTCTTGGTCTCCATAACCGATTATTAAATGCAACAATGCTCAGCACTTGTTTACATGGTGCCATGAGGGGGAACAAAACGAATGAAATGAAATGGTGAGCAAACGGCACCGACAAAGCATGACGGATGAGATCAGGTAACAAACACTGTCGTGGCAAGTGCAGTGGTAACACAGAATGTATTGTGTGTTGCTTCACAGTGATGTTGCACAGAGAAACATGAAGCAGATTTGATGTCTCGACGGCATGAAAATCAGCACGTTTAGTGTCATTTAAATGAGCCCTGCCAAAGTTGGGGCTCCAGCAGGAGAGGAACGCAAAGTTTGTATCTCTTGTGGTTGTGGTTGCACACCCCAGCTTTGACCCTGCTATTGAGCGATTCCTCGTTTCCTCTAAAGCACATACTTTATCTCTTCCCTTTTGTCCCCTGCTCACTCTTTCAGCATATATATATATATGCGAGCATGCCAGCTCAACACCACCTAAATAAAGACACATTCATGCAGTTTCATTTCACTGTTTGACTATGTTATATGGACATCTAGGAAAGGCCCGTTCATGCAGCGTCATTCACTTGTGTTTTTTTACGGCGGAGCTGTTAAGGGGGGACACTGGCTAGAGGTTGAACTTCTGAACTTCTCATGTGATCAGAATGAAATTTGCAAGGGAGATTTAACTTCCAATGTAGGTGTACTGTGCAAACTTTCAGCACTCTAGGACAAATTTACATACCTGCATAAGATGTGTCACTCTTCATTAAGAAATCCATGATATGCAAATGAAGCTATTAAGCACCGTTTTGACTGCTTGAATATAAAGTGGGGGATATGGGACTTTGGGCTATCTAGTTTTATTAACTCAAAAGTAAGTAATTTCAGGAAGAGTTATTACCTCTAAATATGAGATGCATATCTGTCTTATGTCAGTTTTTGAAAACATAGATTTTTTTCACTGAGGGCTTCAACTTAAAACAAAATAAAGTAGATAGCCCGATTCCCCAGTAAATTTCAGTTCAGAAACATCTTGACTGTCGTATCAGAATACTTTCACCTTCGAACAAAAGATTCCTTCATATGAAATTTGCAGCAAAGAGTGGAACTGAGAAAAACGCATTCACACATCGAACACCTTTACTTTGTTACTTCCTCACAATGTGTTGAAAATATTTTATATCAACGCAACTGTTTGGCGTATGGTTATCAAATTTAGTGTAAGGGTGTATAATTAGTTTCTAAAACCGAAAACCTCAAAATTGAAAAATAATAAAAAAAAAAAGATTTTTTTAATTTAGGCTTACGTCTTTTTTTAAGGACTAGTTTCCCCAATTTCGTGTCCGTCACCAAATAGATGTTGATACAAAACTCTGGATAGCTACCGCCATCTCTGAGCAACGGCAGCAACCTTTCCAGCCTTTCCACTCTGGTTTTCTCCAGAGTGGAAAGGCTGAATTTCTCTAGGCGTCGTCCTCGAGGTCGTCCTGGAAGTCCTTGAGGTCATCCAAGAGGTTGTCCTCAAGGTCGCCCTAGAAGTCATCCTCGAGGTCGCCCTAGACGTCATCCTCGAGGTCGTCCTAGAAGTCTTCCTCAAGGTCGTCCTTGAGGTCTTCCTAGACGTCGTCCCTAAGGTCGTCCTAGGCGTCACCCTTGAGGTCGTCCTAGACGTCGTCCTCGACGTCTAGGGCGACCTACGACGTCGTCCCAGAAGTCGTCCTAGACGTCATCCTTGAGGTCGTCCTTGACGTCTTCCTCTAGGCGTCGTTCTTTAGGTCGTCCTTCCATAGTACAGCTTCTCTGGTCTTCCTTCTCCACTAGAGTGGAAGGGCTGAAAGTTTTTTTGTTACATTGTTATTCGAATGCGAGCCACTGGGACCTCCGTGTTTCATCCCATTCAAAGTAGTCTTATTTTGTGTAGTAAAGTGGTTAGTTGGGCGAGTTGGTAATGATTGAACATGGTTAAAATTGCGCACAGACAGAAAGGAACAGAAAAGAGGGAAGAGAGAAGAGACAAGCGCAAACTCACAACTCGATGTATTGAAGAATAAAAAAGAACAGCCGGCGGTATCAGCTCGAGCCGAGGCCACAATCGCACGGGGGCACCCGAGCACGCGGAGGACACACACCATCAACCACACTCAAACGATTGTAGAAAGGCAATTTCCTTGTCAGTTAAAGCCACAGAAGGTTGGCTGACGCAACGCTCGCCTAGGCGGAGTATACTAAAAGCTTCAAAAATTTCCCTAGTATGTTTTTCTTGAAATCTGCCAATTATCGAGGTTTTTTGTAAAGAAGGTGTACACTTACACGCTTGACAATGCAGAGGTAGGTGGCCCCCCACCGTGGAATTTAGAGAAAGATTGTGCTCCCTTATTTTGTGTGTTCACATTGTTGCAACCATTGTGCCAAGGTTTTATGTTTGAAAATTACTGGCTTGCCCATTTGTTCATTCATTCCTCATCTTCCCTTGCTTGGTGCAGGCCAAGTTTATTCCGATGAGCGGAGACTGCTACATAGTGAGCTGCGCTCGTGACGGACTTGTCCGACTGGCCGAACTGTCTTCCACGGGAGTGTGCAAGGCCACCCGACGCCTGGCACAGCATCGTGCAGCCGCCCATAAGGTGAGGAAAGGATTTCGACAAATAGGCCTGCTGCTCTATCTTTCTTTTTTATATGCGTATGTGCATGACTTTCCAGTTTCATGTCTCACAGGCTTGTCTACACAATATGTTAATCCGAAGGCGTTTCATTTAACCCCAGACCTAGTGTTGGCTTTTCATCCGATTAACAAAACTTTTAGGAAAATTAAAAGATTATAATACAAGAAGTAAAAGGAAAAGTTACACGTGCGGCAAACGCACACTTGCGTGCCGCTATGTTCCCTGCATCCATGGCTCTCTGCCCAATGTTTCCTCCCTTCGTTTTCGGAGTTTGCTAACACTCGGCCATTCCTGGCAGCGAACTGTCCTCAGTTCATGTGGTGTGGTCCCCAAGGTATGAAGGTCTTTTGGGCACACGCATGTTACGTCTTGGCACGCTGTCTTCCTCGTCGGTGCTTGATTGGTTGGACAGTTCTTAGCATCTTCCACCCCATCTCTTCATTCGGCTGATGTGGATAATTGTTGAGTAGACCCTCTTTTTTCCATTCATCTCAGTCACTCTGTAGGTGTCTGCTGGGAGCACAGTCTAAGCTCGTTATAACAGACCTTAATTTTGACAAAGGTTTCGGTCTGTTGTAAAAGGAGTACCGTATTTACCCGAATATAGGTCGACCACGAAAATAGGTCGACCCCTATTTATTGAACCCACCGAGAATAAAAAAAAAATAATTCAAATATAGGTAGACTTTTTTTTTTTTTTTTTTTTTTAGGAACAGGGGAAAGTTAGCGCAAAGGAAAGAAATCTTTATTTACAGCACTCTCGATGCCAAAAACTTAATCATCGTCAGAACTTCCGGACATGTCATCGTCGTCCGAAGCTTCGTCAGCTTGGTAGACATCCTCGCAAATTCGCAACAATACACAATACCTAACTGACACCGTCCGTTGTAAAATGACACTGCGCAAGACGCAACGAAAGAAGGTGGAGACCGGTGAAGCGAGGAAAGAACAAACACAAATACGCGAGCAACGCCGGAGTCGCCGTGAGCAACGCCGGAGTCGCCGTGAGCAACGCCGGAGTCGCCGTGAGCAACACGCGAGCCGCCGCAAGCAAAAAGCTAAAGTAACCTCCGTTGTTTCTTCTTTTTTTCTTCTTTTTTTTTTTTCTTGTGGGCATTTGCAAGGGAGAGCCATGGAGGGCAAAGTGCATGGCGCATCGCGTTCCTCTCCCTCCCCTTGCCCAGCGAGGGGAACGCTACAGGCGCGATTTCGAAACCCGACGCCCGAGGGATGTGCGCGAGCGGCGGCCAAGGGGGGGGGGGGGGGGGGGGGGTTGTTTGTTGCTGTTGCGGTTGCTTTCGAGCCAAAAGCTTTTTGAAACAAGAAGCGGCGCGGCTCTACGGCTACGCCGGCTCGGTGATTGATAGCTCCATGCCCTCCGTAGGGTCGCAAAATTTGGTCGCGAATGTAGGTAGAAACTCTTTGGTCACGATTATAGGTCGACCCTTAATTTTTGACAACATTTCCGGAAAAAAAAGGTCGACTTATATTCGAATAAATACGGTATGTTGTATGCAGATATGAAGTTGAGTCAATGATGCATAGAGGAAGACCAACCGAACTTCACACGTCAGTATGTTATATCCAAATGTCTGTTGTAACCAGGTCTGTTGTAATGAGCTTAGACTGTACTTCCGTCACCGTCAATGGGCCTCTGAACATCTGGGTTTTTGTTGGGACGCCAGTGTGCTCTGGAATGCAGCGCATGACCACTACGTCTCCAATGCTCAGCCCTTCTGCTGCGAAGTGATGCTTGTTGAAGTACTGTTTCGACTTTTCTTGCTGGCTCATTATGTCATTTTGAGCCATCTCTTGAAGTTGCTCTAGACACACCCACTCATTATTCTTTGTGCTTAGCTATCTGAGGGTATTGTCCTGCATCCTTGGTTGATATCCATGCAAAAGCCTGAGGGGGCTAGTGCCTGTTGAGGCATTACATGCTATGTTCTGATCCCAGTCCTTGTGAACCAGGTCCTTGATTGTAGCCGTAATACACGGTACCAGGTTTCATTTCACTTGCTCTGCCTGGCCGTTAGCCCTTGGATGGTGTGATGAGTTCAGTATGTGAGCCACACCATTTTCCTGGCAGAAGGCTTCGAAGCCGTGGGATGTGAAACAGGAACCACGGTCCGAAATGATGTGCTCCGGTAGTCTAAACTCTGTGATAAAAATTGCAGTGGCTTAGCTCGGCTATGCCAGGATATACATAGCGTGAGCTTATGCGCACAAAATGAGAGGCGCTATCAAGCGGCTCCGGTGCAGCGTCAGACTTGGCTACTGCGTAACGGAGGCGCACAGCTGGGCACGCAGTGCGTCTGCCGCGGCTATGACGTCACTCCTCTGGAATGCGCAGACCGGTGAGGCGGGCGCGGCGGCGGCAGAGCACACGGCGGCGGCGGCGGCTCCGGCGCGCCAGCTGTACGCCGTGTGACGTCACTACTCGCGCATGCGCAGCACGGAGCACGGCTCATTATGCGAGCCACGCGAAACTGCTCAACCTGGGCCAGTGTAGCTCATGCTACAAAACTCTGCACGCATCGCAGTATGTTTCTTGCCAACGTGTCTCGCACAGGGTAGAGGCATATAAACTTGGTCAGATTGTCTATCAGCACCAAGATACACTGGTGTTTCTTGGAACTTCTCACAAACAAACCAACATGGTCCAAGTGTCCAACTGGAAATGACCTCTTCCCAGGCGGTATCGAGTGAAAAAGTCCAGGCTTCTTCTCTCCTGGTACTTTCGTGATCAGACACTCAAAACACCTATGGATGTGCTGGTGCACATAGCGCTTCATCCGAGGAAACCAATAGAGTTCCTTGATTTTCGTCACAGTTCGGTCTGTGCTAAAAGTCGTGAAACTTGGCACACAATGTTTTACGCATGCTCATAGGCATCACAAAAAGGAGTCGTCCGTCTTCTTTCTCGTAAAACAGCTTTCCATCCTTCACTTGTAGGTTCTTGACCTTGACACTTTCCTCTTTGATCCTTTCCTTCATTGGCTTCTCGAGAATCTATGCAAGGTTAGCCAAGTCTGCGTCAGATCGCTAGATGACCACAAGTTGGTCCTGTAAACCTAAGGTGAGGCACACTTCATCCCTGGTTTCGACGACCTCATCAAGGGTGTCCTCTGGCACTCCCTTGGGTTCACAACTAGGGTAATCCACATGAGCCATTCTCTCACCTGCTCGGTGCTTCACCTCCAAGCCATACTCCAGTAGTAAGTCGAACCACCTTGCTATCTGTGGCTTAAGAGTATTGTGTGCATTTAGGTACACGATTGCTTTACAGTCTGTTACTAGCGTGAGCGGAATGCCTAGAAGGAATGGACGAAGTCTTTCCATACTCCAGACTATTGCCATCAGCTCAGCTCTAGTTTTCCTGCATGGTAGTTCTTCTCGGCATCACTGATTCGCTTACTGACACAAAACTCCAGGGCCCGTTTGCTCGAAGCTGGTTAACTCTAACCGTGGTTAGAAGTTAACCAGATTTCCCTACGAGGGGGGAATTTTAGGTCATGTGACTGGCAGAGTAAAAACGGCGGGGAAACATGGCGGTGCCCCGGTGAGTGAGTGCCGCTCGCTTTGGAACTAATACGTCGTTGTACCTGCAATATTGGGCGGGTTAGTCAGCAATAAATGGTTCAGGAGGCTTTCGCTTTTCCTTACCTCACTTGAATCACAAAGCGTGAGCAACGACTTCTCCGCATTTTTTAGATAGTCTTTCGATTCTGGCCATTCCTAAGCCTAAATGAACGCGATAATTGTCGGCATGGCAACGTCTTCGGAAAGTGGATTGCCTTGACTCAATTGGCCGGGTATTGATAGCACGCAGAAGCAGACAGCGTCCCAATAGTCGTTTCGCTAAATTTCTCAAGCACCAAGGTGCATGCTACAAATGTACCGTATTTACACGATTGTAAGTCGACTCGATTGTAAGTCGATCCCCCCACATTGCACATCAGCAAAAAAAAAAACAAATTTTTTTTAGATGCGCATTTTACTGTTAACACGGGAGAATGGCAAAGTGCCCAGGCGTTATTGAAACTAGGAAGTTCATGCTGGAGGCGGAACAACTGAAGCTGCTCACTGTCGTTCTCTCTCCGTCCGGGACTAGACTACGACTCGTCCGCACTGGTAATGTCAGTCCCGTCGTCATCACTGCTACATTCTCGAAGCACGTCGTCGGTGTCGTCCAACGAAATCTCGCACTTTGCAAATGACAAAATCAACCGCATCTTCCACGCTTGCTCGGCGATCGCAATGGACGTCACGGGTAGGGACCGATTGCGCACTTTTGCGGCGTACGTTGCAAGCCTGACTTCCAACTCCGTAACCAGACTTTGGCCTACGGAAGCCTCTTAGTTTGCCGTCACAGTTTAAGATCCCGCGCCACTGCAGATTCCACTGGAGCATCACCAGCTCCGACGGGTCGAACTTGCGTCCAACAGCGCAGTTGTTGGTTGCTTCTGAGGGAAGAATGGCCATAGACGAGCACCGAAAAACTAAAGTGCCCAGATCACGCGTGTCAATAAAAAAAAAAAATTAACCGCATCTCCACGTGGTGAATGATGTTGCTTGGGGCGAAGCTCTGGAGGTGCTTGTCTGCGTAGACGCCGAGCCGCAGCATGCCGAGCCTTTTCATTCATGTCAGTAGGAGAATGTGTGGTTTTCTTCTTTTTCTTTTTTTAAGCAGACAGATGGGATGGCATCTCAGAACCCCCTACTCTTTTTTTTCTTCTTTTTCTTTGAGCCTTTTCATTCATGTCAGTAGGAGAATGTGTGGTTTTCTTCTTTTTCTTTTTTTAAGCAGACGGATGGGATGGCATCTCGGAACCCCCTACTCTTTTTTTTCTTCTTTTTCTTTTTTCATAATTTTTTTCATCTTTTTTTTCCAATTTTTTTTTTTGCCCTACACGAGCACGTGAGCACGTGATCTCACGAGCAGAAGCACAAGCACCCGACGCCGGGCCTACGGCGGACGGCAGACGGACATGGCTAGCCCCTAAGGAGCTTCGCCCCTAAAACACGTAGTTAGTGCTTTAGCATGATTTCGTCACTCGATCAAACGATGTGCTACTGTGAATCGTGCGAAAAACTGTGAAGAGAAGGCGCAGGGTGAGTGAGCCGTGAGGCTGTTCCAGCGGCCTCCGGAGTGGCTCTTACAAGAAGTGCCGCCATCCCTTGGGAGTCGGGCGCGCTGTGCCCTGTTCACCACCGTATATTCGGGTTAATTTGCGAATCGCTATCAATAATACTCAATCGTGCAAATAAACAAAATAATTAATTTGTAAAATGAGCACACAGAATAGTGCAATGCTAGAGGTACAGCCGGCTGAACTCGTAACAAGCCGAGGTGCTCATGATATCGTGAGTGTTTCGTTTTTGCTGGCGGTGGAATGCTTTGGTTTGATTATAAGTCGACCCCCCCCCCCCCCCCACTTCAGATTTTCAAAAATTTAAAAAAGGGTCGACCTCCATTCGTGTAAATACGGTAGTTACACATGCTGCACGTGCTGGCGTCTGCAGTAGTAACTGTTCTAAAGCAAAAAGCCTAAAACAAATTTTGCCTTGCACGCACGTTCGTCAAAGCCTTAAAGGGGCCCACCAACAATTTTTTGACTGGTTTGGAGTTCGCGCTGAAACGGAGCTCCATGAAAGCAGGAACACCGAGGGAAAAAAATATTACAGAAATTCGCAATATTTTGTGAGTTATTAGCAAAATAAATATTGCAGAAAACAACTTTAAATAAGCAGAACACTGCGCTTCATGACGTAAAATGAAACAGTTCAGCGATTGGAGCAAAGCGGTTGGCCAATTGGACGCGAGTTTGGTTGATAGCCCGTCGGCCGGGTCGGCCATTAGGCCTCGCTGCAACCATCGTAGCTTTGGAATCGGGTTGCAATTATCGATGAATTTACCGGGCTTATCGAATTTTGAGCGCCGAATTCTTAAAAAGGAGTGCGGAGCTGGGCGTCGCGCCGTACAAGGACACACCACGCAAGCGCCGCGACGCGTCTCTGCCTCAGTCTGCTTCGACAGCCGCGGAAGGCTCGTCTCCCGCAACTCCGCCACCGGAGCCACCTCGGCGAGTAGGAGGTACTCCGCCGCTGGGAGGCGCGCATGAGCGACGAGGCGCGTTGTTTTCGCCCTTTTTGAACTTTAATTTGCAACTTTATTAGCTCTATAAAAATGACTTGTTAGAGAAATAATGACGGTTAACGTGTGATATACTTTATTCCGCTTCAAAATTTCTGGGACGGCTCTCGCCAATCACGAAACCCAGTGAATGTGACGTATAGTGAAAGGGAGCGCCGTTATGCGCGCGCATTCGGCACCTCGCGGCGCCACCGTCGGAGGAGGTGTTTCCGAGTTGTCAAATTAAAATATGATGCGCTAATATTTTTAAACTCTTTCGTTGTCCACTGGGTTTCCGGGACCACTAGCGTGGAGAAACCGCAAAAAAAATTAGACGCTCAAATACTGTTGGAGGGCCCCTTTAAGGGTTGTTTATACTCAGATGTTGAGCGCGGTGAACGCAGCGTAGCGCAGAACGCGCGCCTTTCATTGGCCGGCAACCAGGAACTCGATATCTGCATCCAATCAGTATCTGTGCGCGCTGCACTACGCCGCGCTCGTTGACGTTACGTTGGAGTATAAACGTACCTTTATTATGATTATTTACTTCGAATCTTTTATAAGGTGAAGGCCAGCGCGCGCGGATCCTGGAATTATACTTTCAGCGTTCTCCTCAATGCTTGGGTAATTACCAATAAGTCTATTTTCACTGGAGCTGAATAAACAGGTTTTTCAATTTATGATGGTGTTATATACAGTTCTTACATGCTGACCAACCATGCTGCCGGTGTACCGCCCGCGTTTCACTGCTCACTTCTTCCTCATTGTTTCTAGGACTGAACTTTGTCGTCGTCTTTCGAACTTGGAAAGAAATTTCAACGAGGCTTGTCTTCAATTCAGACAGCCAAACATTTAGAAATTTTCCAAGCAAGGGTTAATTTAGTTTTACCTTACCCAATATCTGTACCACAAGCAACAAAAAAATGTTTCTTAAGCTCAGATGTATGCCGCGCTGCGTCGCGCAAACCCGGTAGCGCGTGTTTTTGGGTCCCCCCTTTTTGAAAACTTTTTTCACGGAAGCCACTTATATTCGCTACAACCAGTAGGTGACACCAGCTACCACCCCATAATGAAACACGGAGCTATCGCTCATCCACACAGAGCTATCGCTCATCCACACAGAGCTATCGCTACTTGTTACACAGCCTTTTGGTGTCCTGCAAAGTCTACAATCTGGAAAAACTAACTGTAATGCTATCGGCGGGCTTATAGATGATACGATAGGCAACGTTTGTATAACAATTAATTCCGCGAGGATGTCCTTTGAATCGAAGCACCCCAACTTGTGCGGGGAGGTGGAGCTCATCCTCTTCTTGCTTAGGAAACGGTGAAATGCGCGCCGGTCTGGAATGAGCCTGAAACATTTGGCTATGCCTATGCTCTTCCGTCAGGGCTTAGTGTTGCATCACCTTAAAAAGATGTAATTTCTCTTTCAAGATGCCCAGATAGGAAGAAAACCGTTGGATCATGCACAGACGCGTTATGCCTAGTACGGGCAGGAGCACGACACGAAAAAGAGTGGTGCTTACAGAAGCGCTGCAACCCAAGAAAATCGCCGGTCGAACAACAACGTACAGCGCATGCCGCATGCGCTTTAGCTTTCGACACACTAATGTAAACAAGTGGACTCAAGGGCTCTACAAAGTCCACAGCGCGCCTAATGCGGCCGTGCAGCTACCGAAAACCGCACTTCACCTTTCAAGAAAAAGTGAAGATCAGTGGTGCCACCACTTGGGGGAGCAGACAAGTCTATTCTCCTTAGGTTCTCTCTGATGATGCCGGAGGGTGCAAGCTTTCTTTGTTTAAAGGGGTGCAGAGGCAAATTAATTTATTGAGTTGCGGGGTCTGCATTGCTGCAAAAGAGGTACAAAGGCAGGTTTTTGAACCATTTTCCTTCTTTTATGATGATGGGACCGGAAACTGCGAGGTTCTGAGTACGAATCTCGAGGAACCACTCATAGAGCGCCTCCTCCACCTTATCAAACGCGGGTTCTCGCAGGTGCTTCCCAACATCGTTGGGTCGATTCCGGGACTTTTGATGGATGGCTGCCTTGTTCTTGAGTATGGTGCTGAATGTACTTATGGGAATGTTGTACGCTGTGGCGACATCCGACTTCTTTTCACTGTTCTCAATGCGACGAATTATGCTCAGCTTGTCCGAAAAGGGTAGAGACTGCCGCTGCTTGATTGTCATTTCTTGTTAGCACACAGGGGGTACACGGGGGCACACAGCATTCAAACAAAAAAGTAAGCTGCCAACAAAGCGTGCATGGAAACAGGTGCTGGTCGACTAAGCTTCAAGGTGGATTGCAAGGAGAAAACAAGTGTGCCTTTCACAAGCTTGATCACGCCGGTTTGCGCCGCCTGACAGATCGCGGCTGTTGAATCTTGCCGTGCAGTTCTCTTGGTGCTTGGGGAGGGGGCATGTTTTTAGGTTGTGCAACGGATCCGGATCAGATCGTTTAAGTAAGTGAACAGGGTGTTAGAAAATCCTCCTCCCACCTCCCAAGCATGTATCACTAGTTCTTCCTTTCAGCTTATCTCTCTTATCACCCCTTCTGTAGATCTGGCTGTGAGATCTTTGTTCGTGGCTTGTGGTTTGGGAATTTTTCTTTCCTTCCAATGTTTTCTTTTTTAGAAGGAACATGCTGGGGGATGGACATTCGTGCATTTTTTAAAGGCCGCACACGGTGACAAAGTTCGATATAGCCGTTCAACTGTTTGTTATAAAAAGCACTTTTTACATTCATTCTTGTTTGAAAAATTTGGGAGTTCGATATAGACAATAATTCGCTATATTCGTGTTTGTTATAGATGGGTTTGTCTGTTGTATAGTTCTGTTGGCTTTGTTGTCTTTCTTCCTGTTTTATTAAAAGTGCAGTTTTGCTCATGGAACAAACCTTGTCGGGTGTTCATTGCAGCTTGCCATTGAGAGTGACTCACCACATACTGTACTGAGTTGCGGAGAGGATGCCTACGTCTTTGGGATCGACCTGAGGAAAAGCACTCCTGAAAAGTAGGCTTCTCTTTCTCTTCTCTACACTGTCCTGCTGTCTCCAAAAACTTAATTGGTTCAGAACTTTGGTTGAACATAGATGTGTTCTGCATCACCAGTCATCCTACACAAGTGGAAATGTTTGCATCATATACTTTTTTATCACATTTGAAAGACAAAGTGCATGGCTTCAGTGAGCCACAAATCACTTGCACAGAGGCACATGTTTCAGCCAAAGCACATTTTTTGCGCACAATACGGAGTTGGAAGCTAAGTGGGTGAGTGCTTAGAATCTAATAAACATTGTATAAGGTAGCTTATGAAGGAATTGCAGATATTCTTCCGTGGCCATCACATTGACATTGTTAAGTGGGCGCCTGCAGTATTTGATTATTGGCAGTTATTACTTATACAGGCTTCATCTTAAAATTGGCTAGAGATGGTAGCATAAATATTTCCTCATTGTATCGGATGCTTCAAATTAAAAAAAAGCACATATTGTCGAGACCTATTATAATGAAGTCAACAGGAATCTTAAACCACTTTGCTATATGCGCTTATTCATTATTTTGAAACTATAAAAGTAACGTGCGAAAAAAAAAAATAAATGATGATAACACGGGTCGTTGCGGGCACAGTTTATCGTGTCTGCAGAAAGCGGTCGAGGCTTCTCTGCTAGATCAGATCCGCCTCTCCCCAACTGTGAGAAGCTCCGATCGAAGGAAGATCCTGTGAGCTATGTACGTACCGCGTCGACAGCTGCAACGGCCGCCACGGAGGACGCCGGCGGTGGACGTTGTTCCTTGCGTTTACTGTCGAGATCGGTTATAACAAAGTCGGTTATAACGAAATAGTGGCTACAGCGGAAGCGATCACGATTTCCCATTCCCTTTTGCACTTCGTTAACCGAAGTCGGTTATAACGAAATAGCGGATATAGCGAAGTGATTTTCAATTCTTGTTGACTTCGTTATAACCGGTCTCGACAGTATGCGCACTTCGTCGAAAATGGCGGCACGGTTTTGTTTCAAGGAGATAGCCTTCGTATTCCCCGTCGAAGTGCCGGCCATACCAGGGCTCACCATCGTTAAGTGCGAATGAGTCGCCGAATCGGTGCTTGAGTCGGTGCCACACCGACACAAGAAAACGCGCACAGCACTGAGCTCGCGCACAAGTTTGTGTTACGTCGGTAAGAGAGCCTAGATTTAAGAGAGGGCAACTGCTCGATCGGTGTCCATGGTTTGTGGGCCGCGTTTGTAAAACAAGCTGCAGCCTGCAAGAAGTTGAAAGCATTCATCGTCTGCAAACGTGTCCGCCTCTCCGCCCGGCTTCTTCGCCATGCTGGCCACAAGACACCTGGGTGCAGGTGCACTTGCGCCAATTTGCCCAGGAGGCGTCTTCCATTAAATTGCAAATGCTCTTCGAAGGTTGAATTGCAAATGCTCCCTGTCTTAAATCTAGGCTCTCTCCATCATGTCCGTCGGTATGTATCGGTACGTTGTCATACCTGCCAACTCTCCCGAATTGTCCGGGAGCCTCCCGAATTTTGATCACATCTCCCGATTGTATGGACGCGACCTCAAATCTCCCAAAAGGTATCCGCCGTAGGTTTCTTTTTTTTTTTATGACGTCTTATTGCTATAATCATCACGCGTGTGTCATTGCGAGTTACTCGAGAGTAGGTTTAGGTTACTCGGGCGGGTTTACCACGTGACAACTCTGAGCAGTAGCGTAAAACGAGGGTAGATTTTCAAACGCCGAGGTACGAAACCTCTACTCCTGAAGTTAGAGCGCATTTTGGAACACGGCTTATATGACCATGGGTGCGCTAGGCTTCAGTTGGCTTTGTCAGGTCGTCGAGTGAGGTGCGAAACGCCGAACTACTCTTCGTGTTTCCCCAAGTTTAGTTGGAACCACTGATCTGTTGGAACGATTGATGGCACTTTCAAAAGCCAAATAGAAGTACTTGCAAGTATTTCTGAGATGATACGCGACTGAGTTTCCGTGCTTTGTCGCTTCGCAGAAAGCTGACAAGTATGGATTCTGTACCATGTGTGCCTGTGATGTGTGAGCGTTTCACACGGTGGCAAGCTTGACATCAAGATACACATCGCTTCACGAAAGCATCAGAACCATGCTCGTGCCGTATAAAAGGGCAGGGCACCACAGGCAGTTTACTCCAAAACAACTGCGAAGACAGTGATTCGCGCAGAGTGCCTCTTCACGAGGTTTCTTGTCAAACTAAAAAAAAAAAAAAAAAAATACTCTTTCAACTTTTAACCCCCCCCCCCCTCCCCCCCGCGGCGGTCTCCCGAATTTTTATGTTGGCAGGTTGGCAGGTATGCGTTGTCGCTAACGCTCCGAACGCCCCTGTCGGCAGGCCACGACGACTGCTCCGCGTGCGATGCGGAAAAGCCGCTTCTCAGATAAAAAGCAGAGAGCGGACAACGATGCAGAGGCTGCCGCCGGCAGCCTTTGTAGGGCATGTCTGGGGCCCGTTCTGGGTGGCTGTTCTGCGGCGGCAGCAAAGCGCTGGTGGTCTGCGACTTCATAAACTTTCCGAATTTGATTATTTTTAAAATTATCTGAAAATTTCTCTTAATAATTCCATATATCTGCGGGAGCTGCTCAACTTCCTTCGCTAAAAATGGGTACAAATACATTAAAAAGGGCAAACGAGAATGGGAAATCGGGATCGCTTTGCTAGAGCTGCTATTTACTTATACAGTCGCCGACCGATTATTCGGACTTGGAGGGGACCCCCGAAATGGTCCGAAAAATCAAGCAGTCCGAAAATTCGGTAGATGAAAAAACTTGCCTTTATTACGCCCTAGCAGGCCTTAAAAAGCCGTGAATAGTGACTTGCTTCATGTTACGCCTGCTCGCAATGATGTCTGCTTGCATTTGCGCGAGCGTCGTGTTCTCGTCGTACACATTCAACAGCAATGTTAATGCGTTCAAAACGTCCGCTGTCAATGGCTGCGGGCGGTAGTCGTCGTCGGAGTCTCATTTTCTGCTGATGCGGGGAACGAGATGAGATGCGAGGCGCAAATCCACGAGCGCAAAATGGCGACTGGTGACGCGAAAGCGGCGAAAGTGAAAGGAAACAAAGTAAAATTATGATAATGATGATGATGATGACGTGCAGCTAAATGGAAAAAAAGGGCTAGCATAGCGTCACCTAGCGGTAGAACTCAGGAGTACTTAAATCGCGCTTCCAAACCAAGCCAATCTATTCGTAGCCAACATAGAATTCAAATTGGCTGCTTCTCGGTGGTGTTTTCTGCTGATCGCTCACGACGATTTTGTCCAAATAATCGAACTTTCGGACTTAAAGCTGTCCGAAACATTGGTCGTGAATATACACTATTTCTATGAAGTAAGTCACGGTTCCTCCTTTAGGTCCGAATTATCGAGCAAGTCCGAATTATTGGAGTCCGAAAAATCGGTCGGCGACTGTAACCGACTTCGTTATAAACGGTCACGACGGTACTACACATATCTTTCTGTCTTGGCAGCTGGCTGCTTTAGTCTAACTTCATTCGGAGATTGTGTCTGCATTGCTTGTTTGTTTTCAATTTCTCAGCCATATTTTTTCTCGAATTCGTCCTCACTCAAAAGTCGGGGAGAAAGCGGGAAACAAGTTGAATTACTATAAAGCGATCAATCTCACTGTCTAAATTATGAATGCATAGCATCAGCTGCCATAAATGTGTCCACCACAAAAATCGAGCGGTTTTTGTTTTTTCTCTTTTTCTTCTAGACTAGTCTTGGTGAAAGAAAATGACAAGAAGGTGCCCCTCTATACCATATTTATTAATCCCGCAAATGCAAACGAGTTTGCCGTCGGCGGAAGAGATCACTACGTGAGGTAAGACTGTCTCAAGCCACCCTAGACTTGCATCAGCGCACATTTTCTGCTCTTGCAAATGTTGCGAGCTTTCGATTGTGGCTGTCTAAAGCCTGCGTATCTAGGCTTAACGGCGATTGCTCAAGAGGAAGGGGTTCTTCCTTCTTTCAGAGTGTATGACCGAAGATTCACGAGCGAAGAGTCTAACCCAATGAAGAAATTTTGCCCCCATCATCTGGTACACACTCATTTTGTACCTACCGCATCCATAACCATAGAAAAACCACCATAATGATGCCATTACAAAATAATACTTTGCCACGGTGCTATCTGGCAGTGTACAACACTTCACATAAAAGTAAATTTTGCACTTGTGTAAAAATATTTTCTTGTGTGTCTGTGTGCCTTGCACTGATGGAATCATTAACATTTCAGCTTAACAGCGATGTGCGAGCAAGTGTCTCCTGTTTGGTTTACAACTTTGACGGCTCTGGCAAGTTTTTTCTCTTCTTGTAGTGTGACATAGTTTTGCCCCACCGGTCTTTTTGTGGTCTTTGTTTGCTGTTTGCTCTATGGTGGATTGTCATTCCCTTTCTTCAAGAAATTCTGGCATCCTATAATGACGAGGACATCTACATCTTCGACTCGTCCCATTCCGACGGTGCAGAATTTGTGCACAGGTATAAAGGACACAGGAACAGCCAGACAGGTGAGCTTCAGGCTGGATCTTTCACTTGTTGCTTGCCTTATGTGATCACGTTGGTACCATACCTTCATATCCTCTGGCAGGCAGGTCTGGCATAGTTTCAGGATTTTGTTACCATACCGCACAATGGAAATATGTGTAATTAAAAATCTTCACACTACTTTAGTAACAAAACTGGGCGTTTCTGAAGACAAAAGCAAAAAGAAAGATGCTAAGAATCTTTTGAAGGGAAAATGGGGTCTTTTCCAAGCACAGTCGGCTCTTGATAATGCGAAGTTCACTGGGACAGCGAAATGGTTTAAATCAAACATACTTTGAATTTTAATAAAATTATACAGGCTTGATCATGCTGACAAAGACCAGGGAGCGCAGAATGTGGCGCGCACAAACCACACTTGTGTCATTTGTGCGAGATTTTGTAGCGTGAGCTACACTGGCCGAGGTTGAGCAGTTTCGCGCGGCTCCCAAAGAACCGTGCTGCGCATGAGCGAGGAGCAGTGATGTCACACGGCACACAGCTAGCGCAAAAAAGTCAAATTTGGGGCTTTTATGTGCCAAACCAATGGCGGGCATCTGGCACGCCCCAGCGGAGGACTGAGGATTAATTTGGACCACCTGGGGATCTTTTGACGTGCAACCGAAAGCTCGGTTACACGGCGCCTCCTCCGCAATAAGCCTCCGTCAGATTGCGGGCACCTCGGCCGGGATTCGAACCCTCCACATGGGGATCCGTAGGCCAGCGCTCTCGCCTCGGAGCCACCGAGGCGGCTGCACAGCTGGCGCACCTCGAATGCGCAGACCGCCGCGCGCCTCGGCGGTCTGCGCATTCGAGAGGAGTGACGTCATAGCCGCGGCAGACGCACTGGCGCCGCCGCGTGCCCAGCTGTGCGCCTCTGTTGCGCAGTAGCCAAGTCTGACGCTGCACCAGAGCCGCTTGATAGCGCCTCTCATTTTGTGCGCATGCGCAGAGGTATCAGTGGGGTATAACGAGGCGTTTGCCAGTGTGGTATAGCCATGGAGAAGGAGAGCGAAATTGCTGCTCAGCAGCGCAGAAGAGCGGAGAAGCTTAACTCATCAGATCCCGAAGAAGTCACATAATGCGTATACCGTGTGTGTGTCATTGAAGCAGCAGTAAGCAGGATAATCAAGCTAATCCTAGACAATCAGGAAAGCTAAGAATAACCAGCTGAACCTAAGCTCACGCTACGTATATCCTGCCATAGGCCACTGCAATTTTTAACCTCTTCATTATTAGGGTGACCAGACATCCCATTTTGGCCAGGACAGTCCCGTTTTAGAGCTGCAGTTTAAATGTCCTGTTATTTTTTCTCAGTGAAGCCTCACATCCCAGTTTTCTGGGAATGTGTGTGCATAGTTGCAAAATGAGAGCTAAGCGAGAGGAAGCAATCTGAAAGAATACATAACACATTTTAAAAGTATATACATGTCGTAATATCCCGAGAGGTATCCCATCCCTATTTTACAGCGAAGCTGTTATATGCGCTAGGATCTGGGAAAAATGCGTTCGTGGATATTGACAGAAAACTCCCCATTGGTCGTGGCAAGTATGAATAAATAAAAAAAAGAAGGGGCAACCAGCATGAGTCAGCCTTCCTTGGCATTACAGTTGAACCTCGATTTAACGATACCCGATTTTACGAATTCCCCGATTTAGCAAACAAATTAGGATTCCCAGCGCAGCCTATGCCCGAAAACGTCTTCCTCGGTTTTACGAAGTTCCCGATTTAACGAAATAATTAGCGGGTCCCGGTGACTTTGCTGAATCGAGGTTCAACTGTATTAGATAGTGAGGTCCTGATCCCTTGTTATCATCTCTAGGCATCGTCCTCGAGGTCGTCCTTGACGTCGTCCTAGGCTTTGTCCTCTAGGCATCGTCCGTGGGGTCATCATAGGCGTCGTCCTAGAAGCCGTCCTTGAGGTTGTCCTTGAGGTTGTCCTAGAAGTCGTCCTTGAGGTCGTCCTCATGGTTGTCCTAGAAGTTGTCCTAGGCGTCGTCCTTGAGGCCGTTTAAAGCGCCGTTCACACATATGCAACCGAGTAAGACTGAGAGAGACCAGACCGGTTTTTAAGCCTCTTGCGACATCTTAGGACCAGCTCCGCTGCAGCGCATCCGGTCCTAAGACATCGTAAGAGGCTTAAAAACCGGTCTGGTCTCTCTCAGTCTTACCCGGTTGCATATGTGTGAATGGCGCTTTAGAAGTCATCCTTGCGGCCGTCCTAGATGTCGTCCTCTAGGCGTTGTCCTCGAGGTCATCCTAGAAGTTGTCCTTGAGGTCGTCCTAGACGTCGTCCTCTAGGCATTGTCCTAGACGTCGTAAAAATAACAGCTTCGCTGGTCTTCTATCTTCACGTGAAGTCGAAGGGCTCTACAATTTTTTGGCATGATTTGCTAGTTTTTTTCAAAAAAACCAAAAGATAGTCCACTTTTAGTAATTGCATGACCCTGGCCAATGGTGACCTCAGCAGAAATGGTGTTACTTAGCCACAGCAGGAGATAAGCGAACATTGCTGACTGGGAAAGCCAGTCGTCTTTAATCCCTGCAATCACAAGTTTTAAAACTCGAAATCTAAAGCTAGCATTTTTTTTTACTTCTTTTTATTTCACTTTGAAGATTAGCCTAGTCCTTATTTTCACCCAATTTGCTTTAGATTTTAGATGGGCTATCTCTATCTCTCAGGATACTACGGTACTATAAAAATGTTCCCTCCGGTAGACTAAATTTAAAGCTCTTTCTGTGGTTCCATCTGTCAGTGCGTTCTGTTCACACAGACATTTCTTCGGCACCTTTCTGTATTACTATATTTGGCATGCCTTGGTTTTGTCTAAAGATGAAGGAGAAAGACACTTGTGTACTCAACTAAACGAAGAACTTTGGAAAAATGTCCATTGGTACAGTGAACTGAATAGTAGCAGAGCTTGCCTTTCCTTTTGCCCCTTCCCCCCCCCCCCCCTCCCTCCCTCCCTCCCTCCCTCCCTCCCTCCCTCCCTCCATCAGGTAATTAGGTTACCTGTTACCCGTTAGGCATTAGGTAGTGTCTACACTACTTGTTACCTAATGCTTATCATTTATTCTGTGGCAGCATAGAAATATAAAATCCACTTTATATTTGGCTCGAGTTATAGCAATTATATGTGTCAATGTGTTTTCATTGTCTTTTTTTCGACATGGTGAAAACAGTCAAAGGAGTCAACTATTTCGGCCTCCGAAGCGAGTATGTCATAAGTGGCAGTGATTGTGGCTATGTCTACCTGTGGGACAAGGAAAGTGGCCATATTATTCACTACATGCACGGTGACGAAGAGGGTGTGGTAAGTCCTCCCCACATTCATATTTTTCTTTAATCCACGTTTTAGTTTTATAAAGGAATATTTTTATGTGTGTTTAGTTTGTGGCAAAGGGAATGATGTTGGGCCATGCTTACTGAAGAGCGTGCACCAGCTGAGCGTCGAAAAATGTTTTCTATCAAAGTCCTTGTTGGTGGCTTGCTCACCCTGTTTCTTTCTTCATGATCAGCCATTGCCTCTTTAGCTTGAAGCACGGTTTGATCCTATTTACTTTTTCTGCAACCACCTCCCACTTTTTTGTCCCTGGTTTTTGAATGATAACTGGTGACCTTTTTCGATTTGGCATACTAACTCGGACAATGTGTTCTTTCCTCGAACAAATTTTGTATTTTTTTCTCCACTCCCCATCCCATTCAATACCCAGTGCAAAAATATATGGTTGAAACATTGCATTTTTGGACTTTGGGATGTACTAGACTGCAAATTTTGAGACATTTTTTTTTTTTTAATTTTTTTATGCACCTGAATGTTATGTTACTTTGTTGCTTTTTTATGTGTTAGCTAATGCTTCAAACGAATTTATTGTACTTCTTGCATCTACCAACGATTTCAATAGCTTTCTGACCAGTTTTGGTTAGCCTACTGTTGACAGACACTGCTATACTATCGATAGTTGTACAGTTGAATGTCTGTGTAACAAACCTCAGTCTAAAGGAAGCTTCAAGTTTGCAAAGTACTTCTCTTCTCAAAATTATCTTTTTCGTGTAACCCCATGTATTTTGAGCCTCAATATCGGTTAGTTTTGCTGCGGTTTATATATAACAAATCCCCAGGCTGCAAAGGAATACTTTGCGGTCGAATCGCGCTACTGCGGCGAAATTTGCAGTGGGCACGTTTGCATCTTCACGGGGTTGGGGTCCCAGCAAGGCGCGCAATGTCGGACGGAGCATTGTGCGGCGAGGCTCGCGGGAGGGCATGCCCAGGACGTGCCGTACGTTTGGTCGGAAAACACGGAGCAAAGAGTTCACACATTGCCAGTACCACTAGGGCTGTCACAGTCACGGACAATGCCATTTAGGCGAGCATCAACGAGACGAGTTAGTGCATGCGCTTTTCGGCTACCTCAATCGTAGACAGTGGTAACAGGAAGATTTTTCACTTGACGAGGAGGCGAAATTACTGCGAGCAGTCTCTAACGGCTGAGGACACCGGACGTTGCCGCTCGGTCTGGATGCACGGGACACCTCGTAGCTCGTTTCCTACAATCGCAGAAGTGAAGGAGTCTATCTCGCCTCCATGTTGACCCGTGCTAGCGTTTTCAACAACAGCAGAGGCAACCCCATTGTGAAGGATGTGATAGAAAAATCATGAGTGGAGAAGGAAGAGTATGAGGCTGGACCACGAAGACCCTTGCGAGGTCTCGAGCACCTGCAACAACTTACTCGATGCGATCGACGTGTTAAAGGGGTACGGAAACCAAATTCTAGAGCTCTTTGCTTGAACATAAAGAGTGTTAAAATAGGACTTCACCAATACCAATATTCTGTAGGATAACGCGAGAAAACAAATTTTAAACTGAATAAAACGATAACCAAAAACCACCTCGTGCATGTCTGTGAAGCTTCGATGGAATGTCGTGACGACAACATGCCCGTAAGAGCAGCGCCACGACGGGAAGTATGGTCACTCATAGGTATTGCTTAGGCCTGAACGTAGTACCGAGGCGCTTTGGTGAAGAAAGTTACAGCAGAGTTGGCCACCGTTCGTTTCAGTATCGGGTGGTCTTTCCGGCAACGCTTCTTTGAGGTGGTTTGGAGATTGTGTATGTGCGATGTAGTAATATTCACGCCTCGAGATGTCTGTTTAAACGGGCCTGAATGCCCACCTTTTCTGATGACGGGATAGCCGCCTTGGTTGACTGCAACTGATAACGAACTCGATTGCTAAGAAGTCAACGCAACTACCATCTTTGCTAAAAGGAGACAGCCCGTACGGCTCTGCAAAGCGGCGCGGATGAAAACAAATAGCTGCGGCGTTTTTCGGGGATGCGGGAGAGCCAACGTCCAGGAAGATACGTTTGAAGTAAAAGAGTGTCAGCAAGATCCACGTAAATACCTGTTCGCACTGGGGGCGGAACCGCACTGGCACCGCATTCTTGGTAACCGCTTCGGGAACGGTCTTTTACAACCGATTTTATGAACCGCTGGGCCTCTAGACAATCGCAACTCGATGCTGACGTGACACTCGGCAGAGAAAGATTGGACCTGGACCGGCATTGAGTCGCTCCCAAAAACTGCTCTAACTCTACATGTGTTGGCATATCATAATGTCGGAATAAAATGGACATCTAAAAAAAGTGTACGTACCCATGTTGCGAAGGCAATCCATATGGCATTTATTTGAGCTCTATAACACACACAAAAAAAGGAGATTGAATCGAGGAGAGTGTCCCTTCTCGACTAGAGCGTTCGTCACCGCTGCATCTGAAAACAAGCTAGGTACGACGAGGGGAAAGACTCGTCTTCTTACCCCAAATGAGAGGTCAGAGGAGGGTCCACAAAGGTCGCGTGGGCATATTCCATTCATCAAGCCAGCCGGTCGTGTGAGGTCTTGTCCCAGATCGTCGAAGTGTTTTGCTAAGCCTATCGTCTTTGGTGGTCGCTTGGTCGGCGGGGTCCTTGTCGTTGTAGCTTTTTCAGGCATCTGTGGTTCTAGCGTTTGTCTCCGCCGCAGTGTTCAGTTTCAAGCACCTTTTTTTTTTCTTTTCTCTCGTTGGGACGCGCACAGAGAACACATCGAAATGCACGTTGGTCGTCGCGATGACGTAAGCGAGCGATGTTGCCGGCGATGTAAATTTGATCATAAAAAATTGACCGCATCTCCACGTGGTGAATGATGTTGCTTGGGGCGAAGCTCTGGTGGTGCTTGTCTGCGTAGACGCCGAGCCGCAGCATGCCGAGCCTTTTCATTCGTGTCAGTAGGAGAATGTGTGGTTTTCTTCTTTTTCTTTTTTTAAGCAGACAGATGGGATGGTATCTCAGAACCCCCTACTCTTTTTTTTCTTCTTTTTCTTTGAGCCTTTTCATTCATGTCAGTAGGAGAATGTGTGGTTTTCTTCTTTTTCTTTTTTTAAGCAGACAGATGGGATGGCATCTCAGAACCCCCTACTCTTTTTTAGATGCGGAGCATCTCTTGCTCGGGTCTATGTCCCGCGGCGTCGGCGTTGTAGTCGGCACTCGAACTACGCACGCGCAACTCTCCTCTTTCCCTCTCTCCAACAGCTGCACGTTACTCTCTCCACTCTCTCTCTCTACCAGCTGCGTGCACTGCGCGTGCGTTCACTTCTCCTCACACCGCGCTCGCACGCGCAACTCTCCTCCTCTAGTCTCCTCTCCTTCAAGTGTGAAAAAAAATAAACGGCGAGCGGCGAGCGTTCCAAGTTTCTCTGCCGCGAGCCGCGACGAAGGCTCGCGTAGGGGGTAACGCTAGGGCAGTCGGTGGCGCCATCTCTCGACGTCAGCACGCAACTGACTCTTTCCTCGGAACCAACACGATGCTCCGCATCACCCCATGGTTCCCCTCGGGAAGATGGTGTAATTTTTTTTCTTCTTTCATAATTTTTTTCATCTTTTTTTTCCAATTTTTTTTTTTTGCCCTACACGAGCACGTGAGCATGTGCTCGTGAGCACGTGATCTCACGAGCAGAAGCACGAGCACCCGACGCCGGGCCTACGGCGGACGGTGGACTGCGGACGGACATGGCTAGCCCCTAAGGAGCTTCGCCCCTAAAAGTGTGTAAAGCTTTGTAGCTGTCGTAGGCGTCGTCGTAGAATTTCATCGTAGCATGCGAAAAACTTGCGATAATTTCGCTTCGGGAATACGGATCTTTTCTGAGGTTTTGCTGTAAGATTGTTTTGTGAATAAGCTCTGTTACCTGTTGCGGACGACGAAGACAAGGCAGACGAGTCGTACAAATACGACTCTAGGCAGAATCGCTCCTCGGCCATCATCGCCACTGGTGATGTAGCGGCGTGGCGGTGTCTTCGTCCTTATTAATGTCATCATACCCACCACTCTCGTCGCGTTGGTCGGCGAACGTTCACTCGAAGTCGCTCCGCTGGCTCCGCAATATGCTACAGCCCTCGGGTACTCCAGCTATGCGAGATTGTAGCACGTTGACGCCTCCAAGTGGCAAGACTCATAACTACGGCACGCTTGGCCCTCCGAGGCATGATGACGTCAAGACCGCGCCGGATCGGCCGGATCTCCCGAGGTGCATCGTGCTCTTCGACGGCTGATCTTGAAGCGCTCCCCAAAATCCAGGCATTTAGGACAAAAAACACAGCCATCCACTTAAAATATGACTATGTGATTATCAATTACAGGTTTATCTGATTCTGTTTGACTTATCTCTAGGTGTTTTCTGTATATTTTAAGTTTCGATTCAGTATCCCTTTAAAGTTGTGCGGGGGAAAACAGTGTCCTCTGCATGCCCTGTGGCTCTAGGATAGGATGTGATGCCAATGCTACTATCCCAATCCAACAAGGCACAAACGAGAGTCAAGTACTACTTTCCTCACCAATGAATATTATTTCCTGTAAGTGTTTACACCTGCAAAACATGCATCGCCGTACAACTTTTTTTTTTTTTTTTTCGCGGTGAGCACAAACTTTTGATGGAATGAAATTTCGGTTTAATAAAGCATAAATCATTAATTTTTTCGACTTTGTTGTATTGAGGTTTAAGCATTGATAGTCGCTTTTCCCATAGTTTGTCGTGTCCACTTACTAGACGGAGTCTGAGAGTCGGGTTCAGCTTGTTGAACTGGGTACTCATGACTGGAGCTTGCTTTCAGGTGAACTGCCTCGAACCTCACCCCACCTGCCCCATCCTGGCTACCAGTGGGCTGGACGAAGATGTCAAAATTTGGGTGCCTTCGTGCGAATACCCGCCAGACATGTCTGGCCTAAAGATGGTGGGTTCTGCATTGCTTCCTTTTGAAAGAAAAGACACGGGCTTAGTTACAGACTCGCGCTTAACGGTCTCCATAGGCGACAGACGAGCTCCAATAAAAGCCGATCAAGCTTTTGCTCATTTCAACTTTCTACAGCGGAGCTGTTAAGGGCTTGTTTCCCCAGTATCATGTCCGTCAGCAAACAAATGATGACACTAAACTCTGGACAGCTACCGCCATCTATGAGCGACGGCGGCAACCGGACAACCAACTTGCCGCTTGTCTGGTGGCCGCTGTCGCTCATAGATGGCGGCAACCTCTCCAGCCTTTCCGCTCTGGCTTGCTGACTTGTGGCCAGCCATTACTTCATTCCCACCATAAGTACAGCTTCGCTGGTCTTCCTTCTTCACTAGAGTGTAAGGGCTGAAAGTTTTTGTTTTCTTGGGAACTGTTATTTAAAATTAGGAGTAAGTTTATCGTCCCAATTATAGAATGTCTACCTACCGTAAAATCCCGTAAGGGCGCCCTCCCCCGAGAGATCGCCCATCCCGTTTCTCTGGCTAAATATCTGTAACATAAAAATTCCGAAACATCGCCCACCCCCTGATTCCCGTTGGACGTCAAGCGATGTCCGACCTGAATCGCGCATCAGCTGCGTGATCGGCGGTACCGGTGTGTCCGAGAAGGGAGTTCATAGCGGGTTCCCGCGTTTTTGTCTGCGATCTGCGCGCGATACCGGCTCGCGTAACACGCTGTTTCCCGCGTGTTTATTGCATTGTGAAATGCGAATCTGCTGCATTCGCGATTTGCGGTATCCGTTTCCGAGTTCGTAGCGGATTCCCGTGTTTTTGTCTACGATCTATGCGCACCATATCCACTTTTAGCTGTAAGTAACACGCGCGAGTTGTTCCCACGTGTATATTGCATCGTGAAATGCGATTCTGTTGCGTCCACGATCTGCAGTATTTGTTTTTGTGTCATGCAAGTTTGTAGCGTATTCCCGTTTTTTTGTCCGCGATCTGCGCGCGCGATATCGGTTTCCGTGACGGGCAAGATTGTAGCGAGTTCCCGCGTCTTTATTGCACCATGAAACTTGAATCTCCTGCGTCCGCGATCTGCGGTATCAGTTCCCGTGAGATGCGAGTTCTCGGCGAGTTTCTGCGAGTCCTTCGCACCGTGAAACGCGAATCTGCTGCGTCCACCACTTGCGCTATCCTTTCCCGTGACACAGGAGTTTGTAGCGAATTCCCGCGTGTTTATCGCATCGTGAAACGTGAATTTGCCGTGTCCGCGATCGGTATCAGTTCCCGCGTCACGTGGTTTGTAGCGGGTGCCCCGGTGCTTATCATTAATTTTTGATAAGTTTTGCTGTAGCATCCCCAAAGATAGCCCACCCCATGTTTTTCACCATTTATCTCTTCCTCTTGGGTGGGCGTCCTTATGGGATTTTACGGTATATGATGGAGCGAAATTTCCGAGTCCATCGAGCTAACTCCGATGCTGCCTGCCTCATCGGCAGCTGCTGCCATTCACCTCTAAGTCGACAGTGCGGTGGGCAATACACACTTGCCAGACCGTCTCTCTTTTGTTGCCCGGTCCTGCTTTCTGCACGTACACTAGGAAAACATTAGGGTGCCTTTATGTGCGCTTTGCTTAGGGTGGTGGCATCTGGCCATTTTGTTCCACATGTTTATTTCTCTTTTTTTTTTTTCAGAAGCTTGTGAAAGAGCGTGTCCCTGCATGTGTTGGTGGCGCTCACTATGCTATGGCGACATTTTGTTTTCGTCGATTTCTTTGTATTTTAGGGGCGAAGCTCCTTAGGGGCTAGCCATGTCCGTATGTCCGTCCGCCGTAGGCCCGGCGTCGGGTGCTCGTGCTTCTGCTCGTGAGATCACGTGCTCACGAGCACGTGAGCTCATGCTCACGTGCTCGTGTAGGGCAAAAAAAAATTGGAAAAAAAAAAAAGATGAAAAAAATTATGAAAAAAGAAAAAGAAGAAAAAAAAGAGTAGGGGGTTCTGAGATGCCATCCCATCTGTCTGCTTAAAAAAAGAAAAAGAAGAAAACCACACATTCTCCTACTGACATGAATGAAAAGGCTCGGCATGCTGCGGCTCGGCGTCTACGCAGACAAGCACCACCAGAGCTTCGCCCCAAGCAACATCATTCACCACGTGGAGATGCGGTCAATTTTTTCCTTTGAGCGTGTGCTACCGGCATTGTGTACTACAAAGGGTGGCATCACCCTAAACAGAAGGTCATTGAGGCACCCTAGAAAACATAGTAACCCAGAATGTATCAATGAAGTATACTACGCTAGAATTATGATGCGACTCTACTTCAGTTATAATCATTTTATGTTTTGTGTGGAAAAGTGTTTTAGGGTTCTCTTTCATATAGTTTTGCTGACATTGGCAAAAAACAGACATATCCAAAAAAAAGTCTCAACGCAGTATGTAGTACATCTCACCTTACCGAAGCTTTGCTCGGCTGAGAGAGAAGTTTGGTTGAAAGGAATATCTCCTTGGAATGGGTTTCTCTCGAAAGGCATTGTGTCAGTGACTCGGAACATTGCTTGGGGAAGAACTCATTGCCTCTGGTGCTCTCTTGCAGAGGATTTGCCAGAACATGAAAGAGCGGGAGGACGAACGCAAACGTGAAGGACATGAGACGATCGACAGCCAGATGCTCTGGTATCTCATGCAGCAACTGCACCGCTCGGCTCGTGCACGGGTATGCAGACTTGCCCTTCTCTTTATTTTGGGGTCCCGTGTGAAACTGACGATTGCCTAAAGGCTGGTTCATACATACTTATTTGTGTGTGAAAAGGTGGGTAGCACTCGCTCGTAACTGCTTATGACCAGAGAACACGCTTGGACACCCGCGCCATTTACGGAGTGGCACTTGAAACACTTCTGACCCGCACATATATTTCCCAATTTTTTTATGCACTATTCTTTTACCGTGGGCCTGAAATAACTCTGACAATGTCGTAAATAGGGTGTGTATTTTCCGGTGTTTATCAATGAGAAAAATCTGCCCATGTTTTTCGGTGTGCATTCATTTTTTAAACACCAGCGTATTTCGGTTGGTCGACTCGTCAGGAGGCTAAAAACGGTAATCATTCTTCATAATTTTAAGAAAACAATGTCATAAAAAGTTAAAATCAGATGAGGCTCTGTACTTCCTTAGTCAAGGAGGGCTGCCACAGCGAGTGTAATTGAGGTTCATTATTTTGACGAAGCTCGAGGCACGTCAAATGTTGAAGATGTTTTTGTTTTTTTGCCAACCGCAACACTAACTTCAGTCTCAGAATCGCAACGACGACGCGCAGTTTCATTTTGTTTCTTTATTCAGTTTGAATTATCGAAACTTGATGAAAGATCAACAGAATCTGCGTTATACTGTAGAAGTGGCGGGTTTCTGTCGTCGCTAGGGCAGAAACGTTCAACAACCATTGTTTCTGCTTTTCCGGTTTTAATCGAGGCGAAAATATTTAACCACTAGTGTTTTTTTCAGTTTTAACCGATTTTTGACACCGCCGGCTGTTTGACGGTGTTTTTCGGTTAAAAGCAGAAAATGCACAACCTGTAGTTGTGAGCGACCATTTCTCATAGATTTGGTCTTGCGTATACTTGATCTTGATTCTTGTGCATAGATTTGATCTAATACCACTTGGAATCCTTCAATCTAGTTAAATGTAGATTGGAAGTGTTCCTGGGACACCTGTTAGATGGTGCCAATGTGATCTCCCATTGTATAATCGGCTACGAGCAAGCGCAACTCGCTCAATCACACTCCAATGCAGCTGTGTGAACCAGCCTTAACACGCGAAGAAGCTTTATGCCGGGTCGTCTTGTAAAGATGGGGGTTCATCTTCACAAGACGACCCACCCAGATTTCAGCTTTGGAGAGATAGCAAGTAGGCAGTAGCCAACTATCATTTAGTGATATGTTACTCGCAAGGAAGCAAGAACCTCGCTTTGTGTCTAACCTAATTGTCACGTCCGTCATCATTCCTGCTCATTTTAAATCGCATAAAACTTGCATGGTCTTTATGATTCATGTTGTTAACCTACAATTTAGCAGCTGGAGTGCTGCAGTATGGTGTACTGTAAAATACCGAGCAAGTGCTGCTGACCCCCCCCCCTGTTTAGGATAATTCAACCAAAATGTCAAGTGGGCCTTTGATCTCTCGGGGTCAAAATTCAAAACAGTGGCTGATAAAAGTAAAAATAAGCAATCCAGTCTGCACCGTTTAAAAAAAAGTTAATTTACTAACACTCCACTCGCCATTCAATTCGCAAAATGTGCCCTCGGAACCCAATTGGAATGGGGGTTTTGGCACCCGCCTTAAGTGGGGACGCGTCCTTGAAAACTGAAAAATCGCAAAAAAGTTGATTTTTTGAAAACCATATTTTTGGGTTGTATATCTCCTACTCTATCTTCTCTGTAATTATCACCACTGATATCACCGTGAAAATATTAAAAATAAAATATTTACTTGGCCTGGGTAGCTTTCAAGTGGCAGTCAAGCGCCAAAATCAACCGAAAGTTTGCGCTATCGGCACTCCCGGTCTATTCGGCCGACGGCCGACATTTTTATCTTGTTTTCAACGTGAGTTCTTTCTTTTCCTTCTCCCGATTTTCAAAATGGCGTCAGCCTCGTAGTTTCCGCACGGAGAGAGAGAGAGAAAGCGTTGTGAATGTGGATGGGGCGGGGAGGGGAAGGCCAATAGTGTATGCGCACTGGGCGCTTTTGTCACTGGTTCTCATGGGGTTGGGGTTTTGGGAAGAAAAGGGGGGGGAGAGGGAGGGGGGGCGGGGGGATAGGTGTACTTTTATAGGAGGGTTGGCATTTTGTCATGTGGGAATTGCACAGCCGTGATTTGGACAAAGCGCACGGGGGAACACGCGGCTACAATTGGCCGCGGCGCGAGTCCTCCTCTCCGTTTTTTCCCGTCGCTGCCAGTCGCGTCGTCTGCTACGGCAGTGGTCTCCTTGCTTGCCCCCATGCATTGTTAGCTCCGCTTCGCTTTTCGCCTTCTTTACGATCGTTCCCGCTGAACTTCGAGCAGTTTCTTGTAGCTTGCCCATCTATTTCGTAACCGCACACGATGCGTGAAACGAAATACAAGACGGCGCGCGCGTTCGGCGTGCGAAAGCGCTCCATGAAGCTGATCAGGATGGTGAAGTTGAAAGTTTCTGCACGGCGTGCCGCGTGATTTTGCAATATACCGTGCTAAACTATCTGAGAAAGATATATATTTATATACATATATTCTGGTATTCTCACTCACCGCTTGGTGGGAGAAAGGAAATGTAGTTCTCGCATCTGGAAGCTTCACTCTAAGTTTTGCCGGTGCCAAGAAGCAGGACAGCAGGATCAAGGCGGGAGAACAAGACAGCGTTAAAGCATGATACTCTCGATGTCATCCTACTTGCTGTCAGCTCTGTCGAAGACTGCTTGACGTTTTTGATTTCCTCAGCATTAGTCTTGATCGTGCTCCCCCGATATAGCACAGCAGAACAGTGAGTGCGCGTCCCTTGGGGCCAATGGGATGTTTTCCTGCATGACTGGTATGAAGTTCTTTGTCTTGCACGAAATATTTGGTGAGTGCCGTAGGCGAGAGATGCAGAGCTGCCACGAGCAAGCCGTTGTAGACCTTGGCGGCACACAATTTACCAACTTCGTCTGACGTGCCACAGAGACCAATAAGTACAGCACAGACCCGCTCCCATGTAGATGGCCACTTGGATAACGAGTACACCACGTTTTCATACGTGCCTTTCTGTGATTTATGAATGCTGATATCGCTTACCTGCACAATGGGTAGCTGGCATCTTCCGTCCTCATCTCCTCCTCCTCATCCCCTCTTCCTTCCTCCTCCCTTCCCTCCCCCTCCTCCTCCCCGCATGTTGCATCATGGGACATTTCCCATAATGCAACGCGTGGGACCCTCGCGACGTCACAAGAGTCCTGCGCGTTCCATTATGGGACGTTTCCCATAATGCACCACGCGGTTATGCTGACGCCGCTCAAGCCGGAAACGGGCGCCCAAGAGCTGCGCTCTAAAAAGCGTCTGGGTTAGGTTTGCTGTTGGCAGGGAGTGATGGGGGGGGGGGGGGGGGGGGGGGTCTTCGGTAATTTCCAAAGAAAGGAAATTTTTGTAAAATGGGATACACAGGCACATGCTCTGTATTTTTTAACTACTATATGATATAGAAATGTGGACCAAGCAGTTGACTTGCTGCAGGTTTATCCATGTAAACCAGCATGGAAAACTATACTGTAGAATACCGCGCATCCGCCCATTCCACATTTAGCGCCCATATCCAAATTTCTAAGATCTGAGAAAATATGCACAGTACATTTATATGTAAAATTGATGACCGGACAAGCGCCCATCCCCCATTTTTTCGTGATTATCTCTATATTTTGAGTGGGCGCTTGCCCGGTTTTTTACGGTATATGCCTGAGAAAAGGCACTGCCTACAGGCATCACTGGTATTTATGGGAAGTCATTCAATAATTAATGAGTGCTGAAATGGGCACTAATAAAAGAGGACCTTGGAAACACCTTCTGACCCATAACTTGTTAGATGAATACCTTGCAATGGTGATACAGGGAGAACATTTTTAAAGCATTAATTTCCCAAACCTTTGATTCTTGTTAAAGGGGCGATGCAACGGTTTCAATGTTGAAAGAATTGCCAGTTTGCATTTTTTATATTGTTTATCCAAGCCCAAGTGACCAAAAACCCGTCACCTTTCCCCGAAAAACTGCTATTCTGCTGCGTAATCGCAAGGCAAAAAACGAATTATTTGCCGATCTGCAGCCGCCTGTGGTGGCTACGGGAACTAAAATGACAGCGTCTCTGGGGGTACGCGGAAGTCAACAAACCCTGTCCCCCTCCGCCGGTACACTCGCAGTCAGCCCCGTGGCGATCCATCCTTTGTGTCCATCGCGCGCCGCGACCTTCGACGAGGCTAATCCTTTGAAAGTCGACAATCGCGGAGAAAGCGGCTGGGGTCTCTGAAGAGAGCGCCCAAGGGGAAACCACGTGAACCCCCAGAGTACGTCACTCGAAAGTCGGCGTGGAGAGTTGAGGCATTTCGACCTTCGATTTGTTTCATTTTTTTAAAATAAGAACTAGCGCTCGCAAGAAAATGCGGTTTTCGGTTTTTCGTTCCATATGTGACGCAGATTAATTTCCAAAGTCTGAAAATCGTTGCCCTGCCCCTTTAAGCATACTAACATCCCAACATGCTACCGTAGAATACCGCAAATCCGCTCATTCCACGTTAAGCGCCCATTCTCAAATTTGTAAGATCTGAGAAAATATGCGCAGTACATTGATATGTAAAATTGATGACCGGACAAGCGCCCATCCCCCATTGTCTCGCGATTATTTCTAAATTTTGTGTGGGCACTTACCCGGTATTTTACAGTACTTGAAAAAGACCCTCCTGTTAACCATAAAGGGGCTGCTGACATTTGGCTAAAAGGCAGCTTCTTCAGAGCTGGGTCTCATTCTGGAAGCATCTTAGTTTCAGAGCTCCGAGACTTCGAGGCAGTTCCTGTTGAAGTTCTTGCTACCAATTTTGACCTCCTTCACATTTTGTAGGGACTTTCCAACATGTTAGGACTTAATGATTGTTGCCTGCCACTTGATTAGATGCAGGGAATTGAAAGTTTAACGTTTGTGCCAAATGCGTCGTGCTACTATATTTAATGTCCGCTGGATAGCTTAACTCTCCTAAATCTTTTTTGACCTTTTCAGTGCTGAAGATGAGGCTGGCTTGTCAAGCAGTGTATACTTTGTTAGCAATTTTGGGGAAGCTGCTAGTGCGAGGTCGTAGGTTCTCGTGCCTTGTTTCTCCTTACAGTGGTAGTAGCAGTAGACCGAAGCCCGTAGCAGGAGTGTCTTGCTTTGGAATGGGTTTCGGCTATGAGAGCGAGAAAACTGACTAGAGCTACAAGTGCTTGCCTCTACCCTTGACACTACTGCTACATTTTAAGTGAAATGGAGCATAAGGAGCTCCTGCCACACGAGCGCATGCCCACATTAAAATATTTTTTTCAGAGCTTTCTGCTAGCTATTTGAACTGTTCCTGACGTGCAGAATGGAACAGTGGGGTTTCGTGTGACGTTCTACCTCCGGCTCATGATCTCGCTGGAATCCATGTTGATGAACATTGGCCCGATGCTTTTTTGTGCATTGAGGTAGTGTTTAGTACCAACTCACTCGAGTTATTCTGCATTCTAATTGACTGCATTTTAATCGGCTGCATTCTAATCGGCTGGCACTCTAGTATTTTTATGCGTGTTGGCTTTAATTCGAGGTTAAGACGAGCCAGCACTCGAGAAGCCGGCTCATTGGCGGCCGAGATGGCCCCGCGGATGCTGCGGGGTGGCTTCGAAGGGGAAAAATAAATGCAGTAAGCACGGGCTCACGCGACCCAAATGCATCTTGATCACACGTCGAACATTCTGTTCTTGGTGAAGCTACTTGTCATGGCATTTTGCCAAGACCAAGACAGTGGTAATGAAGAATCGCTTTCGTGCAAACGAACAAGGCAAATGGTGGAAACCATTTACAAGCATGCTCGCAGCCATGCTGGTGAACGTTTTCTTTCGAAACACCTCTTCGCAAAAGCAAAAAATTGACCGCATCTCCACGTGGTGAATGATGTTGCTTGGGGCGAAGCTCTGGTGGTGCTTGTCTGCGTAGACGCCGAGCCGCAGCATGCCGAGCCTTTTCATTCATGTCAGTGGGAGAATGTGTGGTTTTCTTCTCTTTCTTTTTTTAAGCAGACAGATGGGATGGCATCTCAGAACCCCCTACTCTTTTTTTTCTTCTTTTTCTTTTTTCATAATTTTTTTCATCTTTTGTTTTTCAATTTTTTTTTTGCCCTACATGAGCAGGTGATCTTACGAGCAGAAGCACGAGCACCCGACGCCGGGCCTACGGCGGACGGACATGGCTAGCCCCTAAGGAGCTTCGCCCCTAAAATGGGTTTTGAGAAACCGCCTTTTAAAGGCGAGCTAAGCATTTGATGGCAACTATAGAAAAAGTCCTAGAAGCTGCATTGGTGTTCCTTCTTTTCTTCCTCGCCTCTGATAATGTGTTCAAGACCCGTTATGCCACTTCTAAGTTGCTACAATTTGTGTCCGTAATTTTCTTTTTTCAGCATTGTAATGTGTTGTTTTTGAACATTTAAGGCACGGGGCGACAGATCAGGTGGAGTAGAGACCAGTTCAGACAGCGACGAAAACAGTGACAACGACGACGACGACGACATGGACACTCAGCACTCGGTGCAGTGTGTTCAGTCGTGATGTCCATCCACCACGAAAGAAATGGAAGGAACAAGCCACGTTCTCGGTTGCCTTTCACTTTTGCGAGACGAGAGCAACAGTGTTATTCCTTGTGACGGCAGAGTCGTGTGCAAGGAATGTTTCCTCATCCATCGCTTGCAATTGAAATGACTAGAGCTGCAGTGTGCCACCGGGTCTTGCATCGCAAGAAGGAACATTGCCACGGCCCACTTTCATCCGGCGCACAGTGTGAATGTCTGCAATGAGAACTGTGTTTGTGTACAAACTTAACAGCTCAGACCCCTAACCTAGGAGTGCAGCCTTAATGCCTGGTTTGTAATTGTTTTGTGTACAATCATGGCAGAATATGTTGACTCGTTTTAAGATCTTTGAAGTTTGATAGTCTGTAAATTTGTATCTTTCTGGCAGTACAGCAGGCTTTGGTTGTTCACGAGAGGTGTACCTAATGAGGTTGTCACTGTGACAGACGGGAGGTTTGTTCGGGACTATATATATAAAAGTGGATTAGTGCAACTTGACATGCTTCAACATACAATCTATTGGAAGAGTTTACAGATGCAGTATTTTGACTGTAAAGGGGTGTTAGCTGAATAAAGTGATACTTCTGGTCTTGTATTGTGCCTGTTTACTGTGTTCATATCAGAAAAAGCGCAGGTGTACGGGACGGGTGTTGCAACACCAGAGAAGGTCATGTGGCAATGTCCAGGTTATTTTATTGAATGGCATTATGGGTGTGTCAAGGAAAGTGGTAGGGATTCACAGTTTGCAAAAACCGACTTGACACAACTAGTCCCCCTACAATCGATAGAATATTTGAGTTGTCACTTCACTTGGAAATGCTTTCTATGAACTCTCCAATCTTCGTAGTTTGGTCCAAATGAATCTGAAAGGCTGGAACATTATCACGAAAATCAGTATAGAGTGCTTGATGCTCCAGCACATATTGTGTATTGCTGGGGATGCTTTTTCATTTCTATTCTGTAGGTCTTCATATTTACCAGGTACACATGCTTCTCTTAATTCTGATATATATAATAGAAAGAAGAGTAAAAATGCAGCTTTGCATTTTAGCCCACTCGTCTCTAGGTTATATTGTTCAACATAATTGCAGTTGCTGATATTGCTAAAATAGGGTACTATATAGTAATATGCTGGTTCAGGAGCACTGAAGTGTGAGTGTCTGCTTCTGAAAACTGTTTGTCAAACTGTTTGTCATAGTACAGTCCTTGGCATTGGTAAAGCCAACAACCATAGTCAATCTTTTTTGAGAGCAGGAAATGCCGCATGGAAGAGAACTTTACGAATTAGACTATATAGGAATTGTAGCATATGTAAGCTTAGTCTTTATATCTGCCATTTATGGGGCCCTTCAGAAAAAGTAGAAAGTGCAATACGTGTGAATAATTGGACCTTACATGTGCAGAATCTGGAACCTTGTAAAGGATCAAATTCTACATAAGATACTCGGACACATTAAAACTTGTATGGCAGGTGTATAATCATATTTTTTTAGCTCCGAGTGCTGCCTGTGAGTTTCTGACTGAAAGCCAAAGCTACGAGTCATCCGCAGCAATTCTGTATCCCTGTTGTATCGCGTGAATACCCTGTCAAGGGGTGGGCAGTTCTGTACCTTCAGTACTAGAATCACACTAAATGCCCCTTGTTGACTGATGGGCACTCTAGTGAGATTTGGACAGAATGGTCCCAAGCGTGAACCTGGAGAAGTCCGCTCGCACAGACCCACACAGTGGGGTTGTCGCACGTGCATGCATTGACTGGTTGAGGTAGGGTCTTTTGAATTTCATATCGCAGAATTGTTTGCTTGGTCTTGGGGTGTTTATCGACTGTTTACTTCATGTAAATGGAACATTCAGAAAAGAAAATGTTTTGCCAAATACTTCGGCTGCAAAACATTGACCATTTTAAAGTTCATTTACTGTAAAATACCGGGGGAGTGGCCACCCCACTTTCATTGAAAACAGTTAATCTAGATTCCCAAGTTCGGGAAATATTAATAGTGGGCTCTTCTGGGGTATTTTACGGTATTCTATTGAAAACATTTCAGGCCAATGGTTGGGTCGAGCAGAGATAGAGAAACATACAAATTAGACTACTTGTAGCGCAAATATATTGTACATAGCTGCACAAACTTTTTGCTATACATGCTGCTTTTTGTAAATTCAACTTGCAAATTAATCTGTTCAGCTGAAGTTTGGCTGACCCTAGGGAATATCAACCTGAGGCATAGCCCAAAATTGATATTGGCCTTTGTGATGATGTTGGTCCAGGCGTCCAACATGACATGAGGTGTAGCACAGTTGGACCACACCTTTACGGAAATTCTAGCACTTAATATTCGTGGGCCACTGAACAAAGTAAGCCGTAACATGCAAATTCCATAACACTTGTTTGGTAAACTGTGAAACGTGAAGATTGTTGTTCATCTACCCACCATCAACTCAAAGCAATGAGGTGAGTATTGCTATGCATATTTATATTAATTTTCTGAGCTTTGGGTAGGTATTGCTAGGTACCGGTCGCCTCAGAGCCACATAGTAGCCCAAGAATCGGGAGGCTCTCCGTATCGTTTACAAAAAATCTTGAAATGCTTGTTTACAAAATATACATAAAGTGTGTGCTGAATTAAACTTCTGGGTAAAGAGAGTTCACTGTTGGAAAGTTCACGAAAGCCCATTCTGTCCGGGACCACTGTATATCCTACACTCCATATGAGTGAGTCAGAGACTCGGAGTGGCGTAGCCATGAACTTTATTTCAGCGGTGGGGGTGGATTCATGCATATATTATGTCGTCAGCTGGGTTTCATGGGAGGGCTGAAGCCCCCTACACCTCCCCACTGGCTTTGCCAATGCAGTGGGTCTGTGTTTTCTGTGCCTGTGTTCTGCAGTGAACGCTCGCCTGCAGCAAAGGCTACAAGCATGAATTTCTCGTTTTAGAACGTATTTTGCTTGCTAAACAGTTTGAGCTCAAGAGTATGGGCGGTGGTGTCAGAACAAGAAAGTGGAGAGGCGATCTCCCCCCTCCCAGATATGTCAAAAATTTTATATGAACCATACAGGGGAGGGGGCAGAAAATAGCCTAGCCGGGCCAGGCCAGCCCCTTCCCATGCCTAAATGTTATAACACGGGGGATATATAGGGTGTCCCAAGTCACCAGGCTCGATCTAAAACGGACCATAAAAATCGATGACTGCTCGTAGCAATCTAAGCTTTTTGTCAAAGGTGTAATGCACAGGTCGGTTTTTCCTTGTAAAACTAGAAAGCGTAGCTCACTGTCTGTAAAAAATAGAGCCAAGAAACTTGCCAGGGTCAACGGCGGGTGGCGATGCAGAAGACCAAGTCAAGTGGCGGGGTGCGTTTGGCACTCATATTGGCAGATGGCGCTACCTCTTTATCGAGACTGCTCACAACCGTGGTTATTTAAAATAAACATAATATTTTTGTAATGTACCTTTGGTTTAAAAATAATTGCGGACAATAAAATCAAAACTGGAAGTAAAAAAAACCTGTTTTCATAACGCCGGCGCTTTTGCTGCCAACGGATTTCGTCTACGTGTCGTCTGCTTTCTTTTGCTGGTGGGCTTCACGCAACGTTATTAGATTAGCTCAGTTACGGAACTGCTCATAGACGCTTCGAACGAGGGGAGGCAGACCGAAGTGAGTGATGGGGGGTACCCCCTTCCGCGGGAGTTCCACAACTGGGGTAATCTAGTAACGTTGGCAGGGGGTTGCGGTGACGTCAGAACACCAAGCTCTGATTGGCTCTGATTGAGGGATAGTGGGTAGACCTCAAGGCAGCTTGCTTTGAGGCGGTCGTGCTTTGAGGTCTATCCACCATCCTTCACGTAGGTAAATGTTTGAACAGCAGTAGAGGCTTTATTACACGACGTTTCGGGAAGAGACTTCCCTTCTTCAAGTGTCTATCCTTCAATCGGAGCTCGGCGTTCTGGCGTCACCAGAGCCCCTGCAAAAGGAGCAGATGAACTTGCGCTCCGCATAAATCGTGCCAAGAAAAGAACCAAAAGAACTATCAGGGCAAATGTCCTCAATCACGCCCCCGTGCCTTTGCAACCTCCGCACGGGGACAATGTAGCTTTTTAATTTAATATTAGTTTTAAATTTTATTTATTTATTTAGATGCGACTGCATTATAATATATCAATATATTAACAGTTTAATATAGTATCATTATATTAAATCGAACGCAGTTCAGCTACTGTCAGCTACTGTGGAGCAAAATTATTATACTCCTTACCTGCGGCACTGACCTTTGGTGCGGGGTAGATGCATGGCGTCTTCCGTGAGCAGGTTTCGGTAGCGAGGAAAAAAAAAAAAAGATATCACGGAAAAACATAATTTTTGAAGTAATTTAGACCAAAATGACACTATTTCACTTCGGGAACTGTGTTGCCTTGGCTTATGTTCCCTATCTCCTTACATACAAGTATTCTGGTTTGTAAGTATCGGCCACTCTTTTTGATGACTTTCGGCGACCACCTACGCCGCTTTCCTTCGCGCGTTCTGTTCGCATGTGTTTGCCCTCCTTAAATATTTCTCTGTTTGGATTTCATGGTGGGAGAGTATGATGGTACATTTCCCGTCTAGGTTCTGCGCTGCTGACATCAAGTGAAATGTGAATTAGATAAGGGCTCTGAAAGTTTGGTGGGCTACGCATCCCAGCGGACGCGAGTTGCAACCATTGCCCCAGTGGGAAGAGACTGATCTTGTCGAAAGAAACGATTGTAGTGTGGTTAGACCCTCTAGATATGCAGTCAAAGATCCAACGTGCGTCACACACTCGTGATCCTCAAAAACAGCGGTGCAACGCCCGTCCAGCTAAAAATCAATTTTTTTCTTTTTTAAGGGTTTTTGATGGAGGGCATTACGTAAGAGGGTTACATGACACGAGGGCATAAACAACATCATAAACAACATCAGAAGGTGAGGACACACAAATTAAAGGGGGGGGGGGGGGGGGGTACATGCGAAGCACAGTGACAAAAGGGGGGGGGGGGGGGGGGAAGGGGGTGAACCATTACAGTACATGGCACAACCAGTAAGCACGAGACACTCTCATAGACATAAATTTAGAAATGTTCAGTTCCATAAGCCACCCTGTGCACCAGTGGGTGACATTATAAATATCAGTTTAAAGGGCAGGCATGTCAAAATCATTATTTTTTTTTTTTGTTTATATAAATGACAGTTGTCCTATACAGATAGGTAGGTCGTTAATATATATAAGAAATAGTGGACCGAGTACGGAACCTTGTGGGACACCGGAGTTAACATGAGAGGATGAAGAACTGGTTCCGTCGATGTGAACAAAATTCACAGCGGTTTGTTAAAAACGATTCTGTTCAAGTAAAACATCAATGTCTATGTTTAGGTTATGAAGTTTATGTAAAAGAAGTACATGAGGAACCTCGTCAAAAGCTTTTGAGAAGACAAAGGAATATGCAGTCAGTCCTGTAACCCTGGTCGAGAGTGACGTGAAGGTCATGAGTAAATGTTAGAAGTTAACTTTTGCAAGAATAGAACCTTCGGAAGCCATGCTGGGCTGAATTAAAAAAAAAAAATGAATTTGAGTCTAAAAAGTTAGCAAGATTAGAGTAAATTATGTGCTCAAAACATTTGCATGGGATGCTCGTTAAAGAGACGGGACGAAAAGTAGAAGGACTATGTTTATCGCCAGCATTGTGAAGAGGAATCACCTTTCTCACCTTCCAGTCTCTTGGTAGTAAATTTTTCTTCAAGTAATTGGGTGAATATTTTAGATACTATAATGCTGGAATACACTTTAGTATTTTTCAAAAAATTGGCATTGATATTATCTATTCCGGCTGTAGTTGATGTTTTTATGTTGTCAATAATGTTGACTAACCTTCACAGTCAACAATAACATGCATTTGAAGATATCCACAGGCTGGAAGTATTAGACAGGATGATGTAATGTGTATTGATAAAGATCTAACGAACACATCCTTAAGTACAAAAGGGCGCCGATTACCTGGTGCACCTACTCCATTATTTTCCTTGAGCATTACATCGTAACTGGCAGGGATAATTTTCCAGAATTGCCGGGGATTATTTAGCAGCATGGATGGCAACGTAACATTGAAAAAGTGGATTTCGCATCAACTGCTTTTTTGTACACCTAGGCAGCAAGATGATACGCTCCCCAGCACTGTTTGTCGTTCGAGAGCTTAGGAGCAGGAAATATTTGTTTCTTTTTATTTGGCGATCTCTTCAGTTTTACTCTATCCCATGGTGACTCAGGTGTTGATGATACAATGCAGAAGGGCACATGAGCACTCATAAGTGAAGCTACCTTTTTTTAAATAAGCAGCTGTTACTTTCCACTGATTGCTCCTCAAAGCATTGTATGTAATCATCCAAAAAGAGGTTCTGTTTGTTTTTTATAGCATTAAAGTCAGCCCTTGCATAATCTTTAATTTTCTTAGTTTCCTTTGACTTATAACATTTAGGAATATTTAACAAAAAGTGCAATAGAGTATGGTTGCTAAGACTAGGCATGTGCGTTAGTGAAGCGATAAGTTTGAGCGATGTTTTAATATAAGGTCTAGCAGAGAAGCAGTGGATCTAGTAATATCTGTAGGTTGTTTTACCATTTGGGACAAATTGAAATCGAAACACATATTAACAAATACACTGCTCTTTGAAGAGAAATTACTAAAGTAAGTATGCACTTTAAACCAATCTATGAAAGGATGGTTGAAATCACCTAACAAAATTATTGGAGTACTATGGAAACGAACGATAACAGTGTTGATTGGCTCGTGAATCTTTGAGATAAAAGTAGCTTTGCAGAGGGAGGATGGTAACACACCCCTAAAATATATGTTTTGTTTCTTTTAAGTGAAGACCAACCCATATTAGCTCAAGTTCAGAGGCGATGTTGATGTGAAATTATTGTATATTATCTGCTCCTGCAATCAACACACCGCCACCGTTCCCTTCCTCCCTGTCATGACGGTATAGGTTAAAACGTTTCTGACAGTCTAAAATTTCACTAATACATATTTTACTTGATGACCTGGTCTCGGTGAGAATAACAATGTCCACACTAGAGGAGTCCACAACTGATGACAGATCATTGTGCTTATGCGTTACGCTTCTAACGTTAGTAAAAATAACAGAAATATTATTCAGGCATGGTACAGCATTAGCCTTAACACTCTTCTCTGAACGTTATGAAGGACATGAAGCTTGATTGAAAATTCCGGCGTTATAATTATTTGAACTGTTGTGCTGAACGCCTGGTACGTAGTTTGAGGTTCCTGCGTTAAGATCTTATGAGCTTGGCACTGGCCCATGAAAATTTAATTCCCTTACCGAGTCTGTGCTAAGTGAGTGTAACCTTTTTCTCTAACAAGAAGTTTGTCAAAGCGCAGCTTGAAGGGTACACCTTGAGGTTTTGCAAATTGTAGCAGTTCCTGCCGAGCAAGGCACAAGAGAAAAATGAGTTCCCTTAAACTTGTAGGCTTTCGAAAGCACTGACTCCTTATCTTCAAAGAAAGAGAATTTCACAATAATTGGGCGATTCTTTTGCTGATTGTACCTGCCAAGGCGGTCTGAACGTTCTATGGATGACTCTAAAAGTTAAATTCCTAATCTCTCGAGACACATGTCTACGACAGCTTTTTTCGATTGCGCCAAAGTTTCCTTGAAAGCCAAGAAAGAGGAGATTAGACCTGCGTGCTCTGCCTTCCGCGTCGTCACAGCATGCTCTGGGCATCAATATTTCAGTAACAGTGGACGCTATCTGGGGATCAGATACCACACTTTCGGTGACGGCTGCCGTTTCATAGTTAAAAGCTTTCCAAATGATTAGCTCATATTATCAGAGTATTCACCGATGCCCCAGTGGCACGCTGTTTCACTCTCAAATCACAAACTTCCTGAAGGATATCATTTTGGCCTGTCTGCAGAGTGAATGATATTCAAAACCTGATTAACTAGTAGTTCTTGCTCCTTGGTCATGGGACCTGGGTTACTTTTGATATCCCCTCTGAGGAGTAAGAGGATACCACATCTAGCACTTTGGAAATATGTAGCAAAAGATGCACAAGCAGCACTTTGCAGTTCTAAACATCCAGGGTACATCGCAAAACATGCCATGGTGCCAGGCAGCAAGAAAAGACACATGTTACTTTTGAATTTAAAATTTTTGAAAATACTAACCTGTAAAGATGCAACAAAAAATGAAAGCCGTTTACAACTTCCTGTAACGCCGAATCACAGCACAGCTCTTGAGGAGGAGGAGGAGGGAAAGGTACTGAGGGGAAGGTATACCCCTCCTCCCTCCTCCTCACCTTCTCATCCTGTCTGCTACTCCTCCCTCCGAGCGGCGTCGCCGTTGCCTCACGAGGGTCACGTGACGATGACATCATAGTCATCGTGATGATGTCATCATCACTGGTGACGTCGTCGTCACTGATGACGTCATTAATGACGGCATCATCATCGTCACTGATGACGTCACCAGTGACGTCACACGTCCCATAATGCCCCGTGCAATTACGCCGATGCCGACGCCGCTCAAGCCGGAAACGGGCGCCTAAGTGCTGCGCTCTAAAAACTTATAGTAGCCGAGACATCGAGACGCCTCAGCGGTGATAGGCTCGATGTGAGTGCTTCAGGTGAGATTGTTTGTTAGAGTTACACCGAGGTATTTATAAGATGGGACGTCTTGGACTAAGTTATATTCCAATTTGCACGAGAGCTGACACACTTGTTTCCGTAAGAACTGGGCTAACTTACATTTTGATTTCTTTAATGTCATTAATCGCCTATAGTACATCATGCCCAGAGTTCTTTCAGGTCATTTTGGAGCTGAAGATAGTCTTGCAACGAAACTATTTTACAGTATGACATGCAGTCGTCAGTGAACAGGCGGATATTTGAGGAAACTTTTACTGGGACGACATTAATGAAAATAAGAAAGAGTATAGAAGGCCAAGAACTAACTCTTGAGGGACTTTCGAGGTAACTTCTGTGGGGGTGATAGTCATTTTCCTTCTCTCCCGCAATTTGAGTCGTGTAGCGGGGGAATAGTGGAATAGAAAGGAAGGGGGTGAGATGAAGAGGGAAAGAAGGTCTGTGTAGTTTTGAGGTGCAGGTGACTCACTTTGCCTCCGCTCGTGTTTACCCGTGTTGCCCAACCAGTCCTTCGGGTAGCTCGAACGGCAAGGTTGTAACGCATTGACACCACCAAATGGTGAAGCTCATATCTATGTCAGGTCCACCGTGGCCTTGCCCGTGAAGGGACATGTGATGTCACAAATGCGTCGGAAACACCAAATCTTCCGACGTGCATCCCACTGTCTGACGGCTGCTCTTGGAGCACTTACTAAAATCAGCCATTTACAACAAAAAATATAGCCATCTGTTCTAAAGGTATGCGCATGCAATTCTCATTCGCAGTTACTACTGATCGTGTTTAATCCTTTCCTAACGTGAGTGGTATATTTCAATTTTCATTTCAGTATCGCTTTAACAGGTTGTGACCAAAGGTTGTTTGCAACCTGTCATTGGTGCTTTCCTTTGCAGTTCCAAGGCGACCAAAATGCTAGCATTTAAAATCTTGGAACGAGTTTAAACACTTTTAATCCTATTGCAGGTCCGAATATGGGGCATTTTGGAAATGCGTCCAAGCTGCTGCCATGTACATTGTTATGCAGCTTTGCAAAATGCTGATTCTAGCCACATTCTTCCCACCCGGCGATGTGTCATCTGTGGGTGGATTTGACGTCTTGGGGGTGAGTGAGCCCTGGAATGAGCTAACCTTATTACACTTTGTTTTATTTTACGATGGGCCGCAGCGGATGCTACGAGTCATCCCAGTCAATCCAGCGTTGCGAATGTACCATGTTGCTACACTCTTCGCACATTGCTGCGCCCCTCCGGAAGGTCACAGCACTTGCACGAAATTGGAATTGACTCCGGTTACTCGTAGTGTCAGCCATGGTAGCTTATTCTGACCTCTTTGTGTCTTGTCCTTAATGCTTCAAGCATTACTAGCGTCAACTTTGGAGGATTGTTTCAATTATTAACTGATGTTTTAATCATCTCTATTTAGAGACTATCAGTGTGTAGAAAGTATAAACAAAGTTTTTTTAAATATATTGGGCCACAACTTAAAGGGAAGCTGAAAAGGTTCTTAAAAAAACGAGTTAGAGGTGAATTCTAGAGTATTTTTATCCCGTGAATCTGAATATTACTTTCGTTTTCCCCGAAGATGTAACTAAACGCGAGGAAACACGAAAAACCTCTGACCAGTCGTTACGACATAAAAGGATCTTTCTGCTGCCAAGCACATGTCGCTCATGTGGGCAGCGCGTGCGATTGCAAGCTTGCCAGCTATATTCCCCCGCACTTACAGCAGTCTTGACGTCGTTTCTAGATTTTTTTAAAAAATAGCAAGAGCGGACCGGCATAGCTTTGATAGGCACTGAAGATGCGCGAGAGTGAAGATTCCGAAAACTCCTTTTACGACGTAACGCTCTGAGAAGGAGGGACTTCAGCGGTACTATTTTTTTCTGCAGCCTCCGTGCACCAAGTTGAAAAATAATCTCAAATACAGAACCGCTTCAGTTTTCCTTTAACTCAGACTTTTCACTATTCTTTACATTTGGAGACGTAATATCGAGAGCTGGATTTGACTGGGCATACATTTTAGGGAAAACTCAGTTTCTTCCATTCCATCACAGCATTTCCAGTAGATGTAAATAATGCATCTATAGAAATAGTGAGAAAGCTGTGTTCCCTCAGAAATAATGTCTTTTCTCATTTTTAAGCAGTTGAAAACAGGCAAAATCTGCTTCATGTTCACAGAAACAATGCTGATATTAATTTAATCTGTTGTGTGTGCTTGTGAATGTGAAAGCACCCAGAGTACTTTTTATAAGTTTCTTAATGGGCTATTTGGTAAAGGTTGTTTTTACATTTGACTCTTCAGGCCAGATGTTAAAATGGCCTTTACCAAATCGTTTTGCTAAAATACTTCTCCTATCCTTTTTTTTTTCTTGGAGTAAGTTAGTCTCTTAAAGGGATGCTGAACCGAAATCTGGATTCCACAAAACATGCGGCACAAAGCGTGCAACGGGATGCTACAAATGCCAAAACATCACTCATACAGCGATATCTCGAACAGATGACCGTATGTTTCAAGAAAAGGAGGCGCATGTGACAGAAATGTTCACGTCATGTTTCTCCGAGAAGGAGAGGGAACGGCCTCGCGTCTTCTCCGCCTCGCCGCCTTGAGGGAGCGAAGCGAAGAGAGGAGGAAACGAGGTATCTTCACGTCACGCGCCTCGTCGGCCTGGTTCAATCTCGACCTCTTTTTCCAAAAATACGGCCGTCCGTTCGAGATATCGCCTTACGAGTAGTGTTGTAGGGATTGTAGCGTCCCGCCTACATCTGCATTGTTTTTTCTGAAATCCAAATTTCGGTTCACCATGCCTTTAAAACAATTGGTGATGGATCAGCTTAAACTTACAGAAACCAACGTAGATTGGACGGGGTAAGACAAAACAGCTGGCTAACAACTTTGTTTCAGTACACTTCTTAGTACGCATTAGTCTTTTCTTCAGAGGCAGTTCACATATGCACAAAATAAAATTAATTAAAAAATTCTAAAAATTGTTTACTCGAGGGAATTATTAAATTTACCGTTAGCTGCTAAAATTCATGCTACCAGTTATCTGGGTGTGGCACACCGCAAATACTGTTTTTCTTTGGTGTGGAGAGGGATGGACAAGGTGCTAACACATTCCTTTGCATGTTCTTCGATAGCCAGTGCCGTGAGCATCTCAAGTGCGCCCGTCACCAATATGTACCAACTAAGTAACCAAGTAGCTTAAAACAAAAGTGTGAAACATGACGGGCCCCATACCAGACACACAGTTCAAACATTTAACCAACTTGTCTAGTAAACTATTTTTGTTCATCAGTCAAACTGTCACATAGGCAGAAATGTGCCCCCCCCCCCCCCCCCCCCGGTATTGTATTCTTTTATGTTGAAAAATAGATTCTTGAAATCCACCCATATGCCCCAAGCTTTACATGACAGTCTAATTCCTACCACTTCTATGAATCCCCCATGGGGTATCTTAGTTAAGATATATCCTAGAGACTTGCACAAATTGTATGTTTGCATCTGGTTTCTATTGGAAGAGTTTTCGCTCTTGATACCATGTTCTATATTTCCTTTTTTACTGCTGCCGTCGTCTGCAAGCAGTTACCCTTTCGTATGGACGTGGTGAGCATTCTTAAGACGAAGCTGGAAGCATGCTATTATCTGTAGTTCCACTTGATCCTGCTGGCCAGAGACAGAGTTTCTAATGGCCTTGATTAGCTACATTTTGCATGTTTCGTTCACAAGTGCTTTGAGCATGTTGTAGTTAGTAGTGACCTGTAGGCTTTAGGACTGATACAAGGTGTTGGTTTGCCAATGTTACATATTAATTTGTGCATGAGGCATGGCTCTTCTGAGAAGTTGGACAGTGCGATCACTCTCTCAGCAAGGTATCGCATAATGTGAATCTTTAACATTGAAGTGGTGCACCGTAAACCTTTTAACTCTTGTAGCTCCGATTTTTTGCAAATTGGGCAAGAGGATCATAATTGTGCCCATTAAATTTTGGAAATTCCTGTCTAGAATTTGCCTCCCTAGTCAATACATATATTTCCATGCCCCGATAGTTGCTAATTTTCCAGTTCAGGAAATTAGGAAAAATTGGGGCTTTCTAAGGGTTTTCAGTTTGGAAGCTACAATGGAAAAATGTGAAGGATCACAGGGTGCCATCACAGGGTGCCATCACAGGGTGCCATGGGACACATGTTAATTGACTGTTTGAAATTACTATGTAACTTGACTCGAGTTTATATTTTTGTGTTTGACCCAGTAACAGTGTCATTTGGAATAGGTGTAAAATAACTGTTGCCTTGAAACAAGCACATACATACTGTAAAATACCAGTCAAGTGCCTACTAAAAATTTTGAGATAATTGCGAAAAAATGGAGGATGGGTGCTCGTCCGGTAATCAATATTACATATAAATGAATGTACTGTCCGTATTTTTCAGATCTTACAAATTTGGGAATGGATGCTTAGCGTGGAATGGATGGATGTGTGGTATTCTATGGTAGTGCACTGTATGCAGACAGATTTTGTGTTTCCTGACGCAGGTGGAATAGGTGTAAAATAACTTCTGCCTAGAAACAAGCCCATAAGTAGTGCACTGTATGCAGACATATTTTATAGGTTTTCAGACTTAGGTGGGATAGGTTTAAAATAACTGTTACCTAGAAACAAGCCCATACATAGTATCACACTACACACAAACAGATTTTTAGGTTTCCAGACTCTGGGTGAGCGCCCCGTGTTGTCGTCCACTTCTTCACCTGTCCCCGTTCCTTTGGCGCTCATTTCCAGTCATGAACCAACAAGCCCAGCTAAACATTTTGTTGCATTTAAATGAAAACACAAAAGTGTAAGGTTTCATACTATGGGATTGCAGCTAATACATGCAAAGTCTTTGCCATTCACTTCAATGTATTATTGGGCATGTTGGCTCAGCTTCTCTCATTGTGACAATAGATGAGCTACAATAAACAAGTTCTGTCTTTTGCAAGGCAGGCATCTTTACAATCAGCTATTCATTGCAAGGGTGTCTACAATCGATAATTGCAGGTATCAATCAATTCAGCAAAAATAGGAAGACAGAGCATTCCATAGACAACAATACCTAAGTTCAGGCTTGCCATACTGTACAAACGTTTACCAGTAATTGATTGCAAAAACAATTTCTTAGATATATCAGCCGAGGCAAATAGTAGAAACCTTACACCCACCTGTAAATAAGGTTGCGGCCATTTCATGAACGCTCGTAAAAACATGACAACTATCTTTTCCTTTGCAGGGACCAATAAAATATGTTTGGGAAGGAAATTATAACATTAGGTTTCCAACCTTATGAGGATTTCTTAAATTCACACGGGTGATTTTTCCGGTTCCAAGGCACTCTGATATGCTGTCTTTTACTGCATGAAAATCATTTTGAGCAGAATGATAAAATTGTGGACTAGAATGTCAGCCCAGCATCACCAACGTTTTCCTTATAACGAAAACTTAATTTAGTTTTACTAAGATTTGTAGATGCACACCAGCCAGTCAGAGACACCCATAGTCTCAGTTCAGGAAAGCTTCGAACCGGTGCCTCTTCTGTTCGGAACCACTCTCATCGGATAACCTTTTTTCGCAGCCTGTAACATCGCCAGTTGCCCGAGCAACATCAGCTACTTCCTTTAGCAACAAGATAGTAAATCGAAACGGACGCGGTGTTGTCGTCTTTTTGGTCCCAGGAGTTTCTGAAGGCCACGGTGGATCTGGCCGACCTGGTGGGCATTCACGTTGTGATGACCAGGGTGGCCGGCAAAGGGGAGACCAAGTTCCTGGTGGCAGGGCTGGGCTGGGCGAGTGCCGAGCTGTTGATGACACGCTTCGTGCCCCTCTGGGTGGGCGCCCGCGGCATGGAGTTTGACTGGCGCTACGTCCAGCTCAGCTTCGACTCAAACATCTCTCTCGTGAGTGCCGTCTCCATTTCGAGTTTGCGGAAGACACCCTGTTTCGTTTCACTTTACGAGCCACCCTGGCCAGTTCAGCTCTACCAACTAGCTTGCGACAACCCTTTTTGCGCGTCTCTGTGTCCCCTCTCTGAGGTCGCGTGACACTCGCGCGGCGTCGGGTTGGCTCCAGTGGCTCGTAGCAACCGCCACAGTCGGTCACGAGGTCAAACGGAGTGTAGAGCTGTGCTTCTTTTCGCCGTAAGTTGGCAAAGAGCAAATGCCATGGCCTCCTCGAGCCTGTCGGCGCGTTAGAGAGAGACACGTGACTACACTCTATGCGCTCAGTGCTGTTGAAGCCACAGGCGGGAGATAAGAAAGCTTCTCCTATGGGAATTTTAGTGACAGACTAATCCTCTAGGGGGATAGTAGGCACATCTGTGATGCCCAGAAAAGGGTCCAGGTAAGAGGGGAGTCCTTCCTTCTGCTCTTTTCCAACTGTTTGGGGACTCGGGTTGCGCTCTCGGCCCCGAACCTTTGGCGAGGGCTGCCGCATGCTTTGCCTCCGTCGCTCCGATTGACTCGAGGGGGCCATAGAGTTTGATCCTTGCCAGGTTACAGTGAAACGAAGTATGGTAGGGGCTCCTTTTCTGCGATAAATGTGTGAAAACCTGAGGACAACGATGCTGGAGGTAGAAAGCAAACGAGAGAGGATCGGGGTGTCTGATTTAATAACTAGGTAGATGTAAGCCTAGATGCGAGTTTGAATTACTCTGGTCTTTCCTTTCTTTGCTGTTTTTACACATCTGTTAAGCAGATGGAACACGGTATTCATAGACTGTAAGGGAGTGGGAAGTTTAGCAGATATGTTTTTCATGTCGTCTGCTGCGTTTTCATGTCGTCTGCCTTGAAAATTTACCTTTATTGTCAAACGAACGAATTCGTAATTTCAGCCTGAAAATGCATTGTTTGTTTTTAAACAGCGTACAAATTGTTTGCTCCTACTGTATCCCTTTAACAGACCCTAGCATCTAGAGTTTTAATTTGTTTTGAAATATAGGTGACACAATTGCAAGACAAGGTGGTGCTCCCATCTCATTCTCCTTCTTCGGTGCACATTATTTGCAATTGCTTTGTGAGGTTTTTTATTTATGACGCAGCAGTGTCATTGTCTTAAGGATTGAAACACTCGCCTAGAAAACCTGTGATAGCGGTGATGTGATTGCTCCGCCATTCGCACCAAAGCACTTCCCTCGCTACATCCTGCTACATTTAACCAAAATATGAAGAAATTATGCCAACATTGTGCTAAACGATAATTTTGCTTTTTGCCAGCTTGTTATGCTAAGCTTGCACGAATTTTCAGAACTTTTGGGTATAGCTTAATGTAAAGTGTGATTGGATATGATCGTATCGAACATAACTCAGTAGTCGGAAGTTTGAAAACATATTTTGGGCCTGTTTGGGCTGTTTAATTAGCTCCGAGTGTGCTTGTCACTACGCACTGGTGCACTGTTGAGAAATGATGCCCGCAGTACTAGACATTGTGATTTTGTGCAAGTCGCTTAGCCACACCGTATCATTATGTTAAAGGGTAATAACCTCCTCCAGGGTAATATAATGCATAACTGCACGTCATCTACTTGAAAAAAAAAGAAAAAGGAAAATTTGGTGAATGTTGGTTTATAACTTAATCAAACTTAGTGTATGCTGGTTGACAACCTATATGTGGTAATAAAATAAATAAAATAAAACTGTGGTCAGTTTATATGATGGACTTTAGAAGTTGCATAAATCCTTGGTCATGGGCATTCTATTTTTGTTTTACGTCTAGTTTTAAGGGAGGATACTTCATACTTGGGTTTCGGGAAAGGGTTGATGAATCACATCGATTTGGAGTAGCTGGGCTGGGCCATAGGTTTAGTTCTTGTGTTTAGTTTTAAAACAAGGTTAACTTTAGCAGTGGAATGAAAGCTTGGAAATAATATCAGTAAGTTCAGCTGAATTTTTTAAGATATGTTTTTTCTTCACATGCTGACTTTGCACCATTTTAAATGTCTACATGTATTAAAACTGCGAGTTGGGCTAGTGTTATGTATGACGCAACGGGCGCGGGGACTAAGCGTGCACATTCACGAGCAGTGTGCTCAAGCATGTGTTCCTGACTGCCATCGGACGAAAGACCTGCCGGGCAGAACTCCGTTCCTCAGTATTAAATGATGTACATATTAACTGGCGACGGAAAACGTGGCTACCCACGGCTCCATGGAGGAGTTCTCCGGAAAGGGCTGGTCGTCGTGGGCGGAGTGGCTACGATATTACTTCGAAGCAAACCGCATCGGGGACGACCCAAAGAGGCGCGCCATACTCCTGACACTGTGTGGTCCGACCACTTTTAAAACAGTGAAAGCACTGGTGGCACCAAAGACGCCAAGTGAATTTCCTTCGAGGAACTCGTCACCTTGCTCCAAGTTCACTTCGATCCGCGCCCGTCGGAGCTCTTTAGCCGGTGCAGATTTCAACGAAGAGACCAGCTACCGGATGAGACCGTGACTGCATACGTTGCAGCACTAAAAAAACTTGCTACAGATTGCAATTTTGGAACGGTACAGCCGGCTGCGACCAGCACCTCTACAGTTGATCTGCCAAGTCGTTCGAACGCCGTGGAATTGGCTGGAACCGCGGCAAGTGGTGCGACTGCCACCTCGGTCAACGTGACAATGCTCCCTATGGACATCATGCTTTGCGATCGTTTTGTTTGCGGGCTTCGGGACGAACACCTGCAACAACGCCTCTTCGCAGAAAGGGACCTGACGTTTCTCAAGGCCTTTGATATAGCCGTACGAGCGGAGAACGCCAAGGACCATCAGCGACAGGTCAAGCAAGACTTCCAGGAAGTCAACAAAGCAGAAAAATCACGTCTGACATATCAACGGCAAGACGAGGCCACCGCAACATCTTCAACGCCGTGTTACCGGTGTGAAGAGCTCCACAGCCCGAGTTTATGCAAGTTCCGCACGTCGCAGTGCAGATACTGCAAAAAGGTGGGTCATATTGCAAAGCCTTGCATGAAGAAAAAAAAGGCTTCTGACAAGAGCGCCGTTCACCTGGTTGACCCACAGATAATTTCTGGTTCGGCTGCTCAAGGGTCAAGTCAGTTAAGCTCACTGCATGACATCAACTTGTTGAGAAGTGCGAGCGAAGGCAGCGCTCAAAGGACACCAAAGCATTTAGAGCGCTGTCGTCGTCCTGGGAGCCGGCGACCCGGCGTAATGCATCCATGGCATCCAAGACCTCCCTCGCGGTAGGCACCAAAGGCTGCTCGCCTTTGATGGCAATTGGACCAGAATATATCTGCATTTTAGGTACAGTCGCCGACCGATTATTCGGACTTCGCAGGGACCGAAAAAACGTCCGAATAATAGAGCAGTCCGAAAAATCAGCAGATTGAAAAACTTGCCTTTATTACTTCCAAGTAGGGCTTAAAAAATCTGTAAATAGTGCCTTGTTTCAGGTGACGCCTCTGTTTCCGTTCGGCAACTTTCTGTTAGCTTAAGAATCGCTGCCTTCTTTTCTAGCGTTATGGTCGAGTACTTTCTGCGCTTCTTAATGATACATCACGGCGGCAGAAGAACAGATGGGGCTATGACGTTTAAGCCAGCGTTGTGCGAACGAGATAAGTAGAGGTGCAAAACCACGAGCGCAAAATGGCGACTGGCAACGCGAAAAAACGGGAAAAGCAAAATGATAATAATGATGGTGATGTTGACGTGCAGCTAAATGGAAAAAAAGGGCTAGCATAGCGTCGCCTAGCGGTAGGACTCAGGAGTACTCAAGTAGCGCCAGTAGCGCTGTCAAACCAAGCCAATCCATTTGCAACCAACATAGAATTCAAAATGGCCGCTTCTCAAATGATCGCTCGCGATGATTTTGTCCGAATAATCAAACTTTTGGACTTCAAGCTGTCCGACATTGGTCGTGAATATACACTATTTCTATGGGGTAAGTCACGGTTCCTCCTTTAGGTCCGAAATATAGAACAAGTCCAAATTATCGGAGTCTGAAAAAAAAAAAAATGGAGATTGCGGCGGAGCGAGTTTGTTAAATCAAGGTTATCCAGTGCGAGCGCTTCATTACATGGAGTTCACAAATTCAAGCGCTTCTATGAAGATTGTGTCGGGGAATTGAAAAAGTTTGTTAAATAGAGGATTTCGTTGTATACAGGTTCGTTACATCCAGGTTTAACTGTACAAGGGTCCGGCCGTGAGTCTAGAGCTGCAAGAAACTGCTACGCCCAAGTTTCTAAAAGCAGCGAACAGTGCCATTCGCACTGAAGCCAGCGGTTGAAGCAGAATTACAGCGCCTCACAGACCAAGGCGTCCTGGATCCGACTCAACACTCAGAGTGGGCCACACCCGTCGTGGTGGTCCAGAAAAAGGATGGCACCATTCGACTATGCGGGGACTATTGCAGCACTATCAACGCCGTCACACGCAAGGCTGCATACCCCCTACCAACCATATCAGAAGTACTGACAAAGCTCCGTGGAGGCAAGATATTCTCCACGTTAGATCTCGCGCAAGCTTACCAGCAACTCAAGGTCACCGAGAGCACTGCTGACATACTAACGATAAACACCATCAAGGGTCTTTATTGGATCAAGCGCTTGCCCTTTGGAGTGTCAGCAGCACCGGCAATTTTTCAGCGGGGCATGGATACCACACTGGCAGGGTTACCGGGAGTCAGCGTCTACCTGGACGATGTCATCGTCTGTGGCTCCACACCGAAGGAGCACGCTCAGCGTCTAGACTCCGTCCTTTCACGGCTCCAAGGAGCCGGCCTGCGACTACAGAAAGCCAAGTGTCGTTTCGGTGTCGCCGAAGTCACCTACCTGAGACACCGAATCAACTCAGCGGGGATCCAGGCCACAGACGACAAGCTGAGGGCAATCAAGGAATTGCCCGAACCGACCTCCAAAGCCACTCTACAGTCATTCCTTGGAATGCTTGCATTTTACGATCGATTCTTGGAAAACAGAGCCACGGTGGCTTGTGCACTATAGAAGCTGCTGGAAAAGAACGTTCCCTGGAGATGGGAGAAACAGCATGCTGCTGCTTTCAAGAACCTCAAGATGCTCGTATTAGACAAAACAACTCTGGTTCACTATGATGACACAAAGCAGCTTATTTTGTCTTGTGATGCTTCACCGTACGGCGTGGGAGCAGTCCTGGTTCAGGTAGATCAAGAAGGCAGGGAAGCTCCCATCGCGTTCGCATCGAGGACACTGGGCGAGGCCGAGCGGAACTACTCACAATTGGACCGAGAGGGGTTGGCGGTGGTATTTGGAGTCATTAATTTCCACCAATACATCGCTGGACGCAAGGTGGTGATTGTCACTCATCATCTACCTTTGCTCGGCATCCTAAGTTCCCAGAACCCTGTGCCCCAGGTTCTCTCTCCAAGAATGCGACGCTGGTGCGTTAAGCTATCGGCATACGACTACCAGTTGGTCTATAGACCAGGAAAGAAGCACCAGAACGCGGATGCGTTAAGTCGGCTACCCTTGCCCGACATTGAGGATGAACCGTGTCCTCCGGGTGATGTGCTGATGATTGAGGCGCCCATGGGTTCACCCCTTACGGCCAGCAGGATCGCACAAATGACGCAATGGACCCAGTCCTTTCCCGAGTTTTTCAAGCTGTACAGCGAGGAACTCTCCACCAGATAAAAGAGGCGATGTTCCTGCCTTTTAAAAAGAAAATCGCCGAGTGTTCGACACAGCGAGGATGTCTGATCTGGGGGTCCAGAGTTGTCATTCCAACCGCTGCACGTGCCGAAGCAATGAATCTGCTCCACGCAGGACACAAGGGAACTGTGTCCATGAAGTTGACAGCTCGCAGCCACTTGTGGTGGCCAGTCATCGACAAAGAGATTGAATCAACAGTTGGCAAGTGTGCTGCCTGCCAGGAGTCCAGACCGCTTCCTCACAAGGTACCCTTGCCAACGTGGGATCAACCGTCTCAGCCCTGGGATACCGTTCACCTGGACTTCGCGAGTCCTTTGGAGGGGCAGATGTTTCTCGTCGTTGTAGACACCTACACCAAGTGGCTTGAGGTGCGCTACATGACATCTGCCACATCCGCATCAGTCATTCGAGAGTTGTGAGCTCTATTTGCAACATTTGGACTACCAAGGAAGGTAGTGTCCGACAATGGATCTGTCTTCGTGTCAAGCGTAATGACCGACTTCTACCAGAAAAACGGAATTCAAGCCGTAACCAGTGCTCCCTACCATCCGGCTACAAATGGCCAAGCTGAGCGGATGGTCTACAAACTAAAACAGGGATTGGCAAGGGACAAGAAGGGACTTCTGTCATTGAGAGTTGCGAGACTACTTTACAAGCAACATAAAACGGTATGTATCTACTTCAGCCGGAAAAACACCTGCCTTCATGATGTTCGGCCGCAAACTGGCTACAAACTTAAGCAGACTGATGCCGTCCCCGGAACGAGAATGACAACCGCAAGAAAAGATGCCTGCATCCAAAGCCTTCAAGGAAGGGGAGCTGGTGGTTGTTGTCAACTTCAGGGGAACTCCCAGGTGGATCGACGGCACACTTGTGAAAAGGATTGGCAGCCGATCTTGGCTGATAGAAACTGCTTGGGGAAGGATCCGGAGGCACGTCAACCACATACGACGACGTTCATCTTTGTCGACTTTCCCCGCAGCGTGGGAAATCGATGGTTCTGACTGCCCTGATGTCTGCCGACGGCCGCAAGACACTCCTCCGCAGGAAGACCCAACAGCTACAGAACCACGAGAGCCACGCAGGATAAATCCACCAAGGACTAGACGTCCCTCAGACCGGTATGGTGACTACGTCTGAGGTTGGAGGGATGTTATGTATGACGCAACAGGCGCGGGGACTAAGCGCGCACGTTCACGAGCGGTGTGCTCGGGCGTGTGTTCCTGACGCCATCGGACGAAAGACCTGCCGAGCAGAACTCCGTTCTTCAGTATTAAATGATGTACATATTAGCTAGTTGGTACTTATGCATGGTGGAAAATACGCCAAAAAAAGAAGCACACAGGACGAGGCGTAACTTGCAACTGAACTTTGCTGAAGAAAACACATAAAAGAAGAATAAAACCGCATATGCGCAAAGATGGGCTTTCATTAACCCGCTGGAAAGCCTGCCGTCACTTAGATGTCATTGATACACAGCTTTCCAATTAAACCCTTTAACTGGGGAGCAAGGATGCACGGCAATTTTGCCTGCAGCTTGGGGGGGGCGCGCCTATAGACTCGCTGCTCTTCAGTTCATCTTGGGGAGTGCATCCTTAAAGGAGCTGTGCAACGATTTTAACGTTGAAAGAATTGGCATTTTCTACTTTTGACATTGTTCACCTTGTCACAAAGGACAGAAAACACACCTCCTTCTTTCGAAATGTTGCGATTCCGCCGCGTAATCGCGAAGCAAAAATTAGAATATTCCTCGACCTGCAGCCGCGAGCGGTGGCCATGAGAAACACGCGGCATGACGTCAATGGGGAATCTTGTAGAAAGATAGCGAGTTGTGCGAATACCTGCTCGATAAAGGGTAACTTTTCTATAAATCCTGTCGTTCCAACATAAATATAAATGGGTCAAAAACCTGGTATCATCGACAAAACGTTTATTATACGGAGTTTCAGTGGCGCCATCTATCCTAGGTCCACATAACCGTCAGCAGCGGAACAGCCGCCAGAAGCCGGAGGGGGAGGGGGGACAGGGCCGGACGGGTATGGTCGGACCCGGATGAGACTTTCCTCCTTTCACCGTATTGTTCGCGCTGCGCCCGCCAGCACGTGGTCACGCGGTCGCTGAGCGGAATGAGTTCTCGCTGCTCACTGATGGCTCTAAAGAGAGAGCTTTACCGGAACCCCGCGCCTTTCCCATTTACGTCACAGCGCACGTGACTTGGAAGTTAGTGAAGGAGTTGAGAGGCGCCGAAAACCTCAATCTTTGTCCATTCTTAAAATAAAAACTAGGACATGCAGGCAAAAGCGGTTTTTTGTTCTTTACTCAGAAAGGTCGAGACACCAACTCCCAAATTATTTAAGCAAGTCACTATAACTGTTGCACAGCTCCTTTAAACGCTCATTCTTTTTATCGCACTGGAGGAAGCACCATCTATCCCCAAACACCAGAAATAATTTTATTTTAGAAACCAATGCATAGATGGCAGCACAATAAAAAGGTTGATGAGATATGTGTGGTACCAAAAAATATTGGCAAAATGGGGACAAAAAAGTCCCCATTTTGACGATATTTTTTTTTTGTTTGTTATGAAAGTCCCCAGTTAGGGGGCTAATAAAACTCTGCAATTGGTGCTAAGAGGTGGTTACACAGAAGTAGGAAGGCAAAGATGTGCTGTATTTTTTTTTTTTTTGACGTACCAACTTGTATAAATTTAAGATAGTTATTGCTGTAGAATGAATAAGAATGAATAATATGTTTGTGCTATAAAAGTTTTTTTTTTGCTGCTCCAATATGAACTTTTACCTGCTCCAAAAGGTGCTCCAAAATGACTTAATCCAATCATATTACTGTGACAGGTTTATGAATCTTTAACTAATTGCAACTGGCTCTGGTCAGTACTGCAGGTATTTTTCACTGAAAAAGAGTTTGGGCCAGTGGATACATACTGTATTACAAATTCTCAAAAGTGCGGTGCAAGTAACTGAGCAGGGTGTCTAGCAACCGGGAAAACTTGGAATTGTCAGGGAAATTTTAATTACCTGGAAAACTCAGGGGATTGTCAGGGAAACTGTCAGAAAGCGAGCCCAGTCAGGGAAAATGAGCTGAAACGTCATCGAGTGCCCTGAGCAAAGACTTGAGGACTTGGGGGCAGAAAAATAGGTAATAAATTCTGCTTGGAGCGAAGCGCGGGCTCGGCTCACCCAATGTAGAGTGTGCTGCCCGATGCTAAGGGAAGAGCCGACAAATCCAGTCCAAGTCTTGGACTGGATTGGATTGAGTGCGCGACACTAAGCTAGATTCAGTTAGAGCTACTAGATTTAGTAAGAAATAGGAAAGCCACGGACCCCAATCCAATCCAAGCCTTAAGCCAAAAGTATCCAAAAGTGTGCATCTGGTGGCCATGCTGCCCTTCGGTTATTGACGTGTGGTTTATTGTCGTGTTTTCATCATGTTTCCGGAAGTGGCCTCTTCACTGACAATGTTGGCGGCAAGAAAGTGCTCATTTAATCTAGGCTGGACGAACCCGAATATTTCGGAATATTCAAGTTAGATTAAGCCGGTGCAAAATGATCCTCACAGTGCTAAATGGCTTGTGCTGTAAGTGGTCTTATATATTTAACCGCCTCTACAGTGTTCAGGGAAGTTCTGAAATTGTCAAGGAAAACCTGGAAAAGTCAGGGAATTTCAAAATAATAATTTGCTAGACACCCTGCTGAGACAAACTACCTGAGTGTCAACATTATGACTGGTTTTCTTCTCGCCTGTCACTAGGCACTCAAATGTGCAGTATCGCTACATTTGTCCGAAAGATGTTGTGAGCATGTGGTCATTTCTACATCAGATTGAAGCCACTTGGTCCGTCAGCTATGGCATGCAACACTTTTGGAAACAATGTGCACCCGAAGGGGCAAGAAATAATTAATCGAGCTTAATTTTTCTTAGCATAAATGCTCGTTAAATATTTTGTTATTTATATGAGTTTGCAGTGTAGCTTGGTACAACAAGATGAATGCTCTCCACATTGATGCACAAAACTCCGAGACTAAGAATGAATCCGTTTGAATCATATGAAGTTAGGTCGCACTTCTAGAACTTCCTCAAATCAGTTTTTAGAGCTAAAAAATTTGTTTAACTTTTAATGTTGTGCTTTATTGCTACCTGAAATTATCTGTCACTTTCAAAGTGCCTAAAGTAATCCTTGCCTTTCCAGGTGAACCACATCACAACCGCAACTCTTGTCTGGTTGTGGAACCGGAATGATCTCCGCAAAGTTCACCTACCGGTGGTCACGGTGCTACTGGCAATCACATGCTACCGTTCCCTGATTATAGAGTAAGGACCAATCAATATCTACTGGGGGAATCTAGCATTGTTTCAGAGACTTTGTCAATTCAATCCTTTCCTGAGAGATCTCATTGATTGGCCTTACTTACGCCTTCTGAAAATATGTGGTTTGAGCAAGCTGCAAACATTAGCCAGGTTGCACAGCATTCTAGTAACAGGCACATTTATTGGTGGCAATAATCTGTCACGCCTTCAAACATCAGTGTTTTTGACAAGCGTATTGGGTAGGAATGAGCCAAAGTACAAACATCTAACATCAGATATTTGTTCCTTTGTCAATATTGGTGTCAAGAGGGCCCCAAAGTGCAGCAGATGGCTTATTGCCACACTCGAAAAATTAGTGGCAATGCCGCTAAACATGGGGAGGTACATATTTACTCTATGCCAGCGCGTTCTTCCTAGGTTCATGTTTTTTTTTTTTTGTTTTTTTTTTTACTATCAGTAGAGGTGAGGTGAAAAACCCAACAAACAACTGCTTGATAATGTTCTTACAATTCGGGTGCCTCAGAACGTCGAAGAAAAAGCCCCTAATAGAGGGCACAGATTTAAGAAAGTGAGAAACTTAAACCATGGAGACTACGCAATTTAATGAATGGCAGACACCGACCATGCAAATCGGCGGCCCATGCGCATGTGTGGGTTGCTGCATGGCGAGGAGGGTGTCATGCAAAGAGGCTGAGCAAAGCCTGGAGACGCTCGCGGACGATCGGCACCTTTACCTTTTTGCACCTTGTGACCTTGTGTGACCCTGACTGAGGAGCTATGTGAACTATGTGACCCTGACTGAGGAGCTGGACACACTATAATCTAGGCATACTAGCTCCCAGATGTGTGTTGAATGCCCACTAAAGCACTTACAAAGACTCCAGGAGAGTGCCCGATATGAGCCGACTTTGACAGAATTGAAGAAAATTACTCTGACCCCGAGAATATTTTGTAGGAAGCAAGAACTTGGTAGGAACGCATGCATGGCCAAACCTCGGTCAACGAAGCTAGATCCTGTTGGTTCCATTGAACGGCATTGATCAGGGTATAGCTTTCCAAAATATCACTTTTGTGCCCATTGTGAATTATCTTGCAGCACAAAGCCCATATAAAGGCTTCCCCTGTCCTTTCCTTTTGACTGATGTAAAGAGAGAGGAAAAAACTCAATACTTTGACTTTTCTATAAACCGGGCATCACACTTATATTGAAAATGGTCAGTTAGAAAGTAAAGGGGCCTGACAAGTTGGTGTATTTGAGCGCTTCATAGATAAAAAAGAGGGGGGGGAGATTTTTTTCCATTATTTCTTTTATCCTGTTTTTTACCTGGTTTGAAGTAGTTAGGATCAAATGCTACTGCATCACTCATCACCTTCCCAGTGAAAGGATAGGTCATATCAATCAGATTCTTTGTGCACTTTAAAAACTATGAATGATGCAGCACAATTTGATTTAAACAACTTTCTAACTGGATTTGACAACATCTCTTGGTACACTGGTGAAGTGGGTCAAATTTGCATTAAGCTGAAAGATTTGGATGATTTCTGCCTTGCCAATCTTTTCTTTTACATTTTTTTTACAAATGTAATGTATTTTGTTTCAAGAAAATGACACCTTACCATGAGAAAGATGAATTGGGAAAATGAATATAATTGCTGAAACACAGCAATAGGAAGTATAGACCTTTTCATTTTAGTAGTTGCCTCACCAGTGGATAGAGGGTGCTGACAGAATCGGCGCCATTAGGTTGCTTCAATTTGGTTGGTTTCGGTTGCAACGGGTATGCGGCTATTTTGCTGTTTTACGTGGTTTTTGCTTAATTTTGTGATACAATTATTTTCCTTGTAGCACACAACCAAGGATACAGTGTATTGAGCCATTCTGAGGACTACGAGGCGTTTTTGAGCCTCAATTGCAGGCTTTTTTTTACCAACTCCTTTGATGTATCTGATTTTGGTCGGTTGCAAAACACCTGACTGATGTACAGGGAAGATTACCATTGCCTACGGCAGTACCCGATGACACCAGTTTTCAGAAAAACAAACTAATGAAGAGGCTAATTCTTGAATGTAAAAAAGCATATCGACAGCCTGATTAGCAATGTGCTGAATCGGGCAGAACAGATGAACTCCCAAGTTGCTGCTCACTGTTTGGTTTTTGTGGAAACCCAACCTTTAGTGAACTTCGCAGACTAAAAAGTATTGTGTAATGACGCAGGTAATTTATATGAACAAGTATATACGTAGTATCGTCGCCGCCTCTTTTACTTAAGCTTTTTTTTTTTTAATTCTGTATTTTTACATGTTTTGACAGCGACTAGGCCGAGTAGAAAATTTCTTAAATCATCAACCCTGCTAAAGTACTCATAAGCAGCATTTCGCGATGTTAGCCCTAGGAAATAAGTTATTTTTGTATGAACATTTGCTTACTCAAGATATGATATAAAAACAGGCCCGTCAACACAAATCTGGCATTTGTCTTCCGTAAAATTGTCCAAATAAAATTAAAGGGCACAGGAGGAGAAATACCTCGGAAAGTTAGGCTAAATTCTAGCGTTAGGCACCATTTCACGGACCTGTGTGAACAAATATTTATTTGTTTGAACAGATTCGCTTTGTAAATTTCGGCGTCGCCAGCCACCAAAAGTAAACCTTTATTCGCCATCGACAATCCTGGACTCGGGTAATCGTTATGCAGACGGCTTTTCTTTTTGGCATCAAATATTGCGGTCCCCAGATACTGGTAAAAACTACAACAATGTACGCAAAAAAAAAAAAGAAAAAAAAAAGGTTGTCATTGTTGCGCATGCGTTGAACCCAAACCGTGTTTTGGATTTGCTAGTGAAAACAATGCTATTTCTTTGTGTACGCTATTCTGCAACTTGCTACTGTTAAGTTGTCTGTAGCAGTTTCTTATGCGGGAAGTCCCAACCTTTGTGGTAAAATAAATTAAGTGTATTCAACTGGTTATCTAAAGATAATCAATGAACCACTTTAATGACTGTCGAAATGGGAACGAGCACGGTATACAATTTCTTAAACTTCATACTTATACCGACCAACCGAATGATTACGTGGCAAAAAAAGATTAAGAACCTTATAGACATGTAGGTATGACATTATGAACAAACAAATTGCCTGATGTTGATGTACCATTATTCCTAGCCTCAGGAAAAATACAAGTTAAACGTTCGTTGTCTATCTCCTCCACGAGTTTCCTCACATGATCAACAGAAACTGTTTTCGATATATTATGAATACAAAGAATGATACTTCCAGGAAATACAGATAGTCTCCTTGCGCTGACTATTCTTGACGCCTCCCGATCCTAAATGCGCGATATAAATATATGCGCTTGTTACTGAGAATATTCCGCCACTACAAGTAAACAAACCTCAGTTGTCATAAGGACCCTTGAACCCTCGTGATGTCTTAGCCGTCGAGTAGACGTATCGGACTACAGTTTCCGAAGTAAGGCAAGAAAGCACGGTGAAACGCGACGAAAAACACAAATGCAACGCATCCGCCAAGGCGCGGAGGAGAGAGCGGAGCAACAAGTTGAAGCAACCTAATGAATGCTGGGTCATGTGATTCCAAGATGGCGGCACCCATGCAAGGGAGGATGAAAAGGTTCAAAGTGTATGGTGTTTTTTTTTCTTGGTGGAGTCTATCTTTACTTGTCTAGTATTAGGCCCTTTTTGGCAAAATATTTATTCGGTGTTGACAGTGTGCAGTAGTTACAATATTAAATTTGTAGCCTCTGGCATTGCTTTCAGCTGGAAAATGCTAAAGATTTGCAAACACTTAAAAAAAAGTTAAAATAAGTTTTTTTTTTTGTATTTTTTGAAACTGGAGTTTATGGAGTGAGCTTTCCTGAAATGAGATAGGCAGAATTAGGTAAATTAGTGCAAAACTATCTGGTGGTGTAGCCAAGGTTTTTGTGAGCCGCACGTTATAGGTATATTAATCAGCATCAATTCTTATGTACATAGGTTTATGATGTACATATATTTCAGTCAAATATGTGTACATCATATATTTGACATGTATGCATATGTACAGTGCTCAGCAAACTTATCTGGAACACATCGTAAGCTTACTCTTGGCTTGTTCTGTTTTATTTTTTTCTATGTGTGCGTGCATAGCTGGCACTAGCAATAAGCTATCTCTCTTTGTGTCCCACGATGTCCATAGCATGCCTTCAGTTCACATAAATATGCGCTGTTCTCTCATACTTTATCTTTTTTCTGCATTGAATACTCCACAAGTGTTCCGTATAAGCTTGACGAGCACTACATCATACTTGGTTGCATTTCTGACCGTAAATTTTATCAAGTCCACCGAGTGCCGTTCTGGAGTGGTGCTATAAACTAATTTGGTGTATGAATTTTCAGACTGATGGTACAGACCTTGGCATTTGGACCTTGGCTTGTGCTGGCAGTGAAACTCCTCGGTGCTGTCAGCGTGGGTCTAGCCGCTCTTCATATTTATCTTAGTTTGACTCAAAGCCTGAACTCTTACTGAAGGCAGGCAGAGTCATTTTTTCTTTCACGCCATTCACTTGGTTTGTGAGTAATGGCTTCTCATCTGAATCAATCGCCTGCGAAGCTGGACGGAAGAAAAAGAGGGAACAGAGCCTATTTCTATTGTTTTGCCTACTTCACTGTTTCCATCTAGAGTGGTGTAAAGAATGACAGCAGGTTATGTGACTTGTATAAACATTGCATTAAATGCCCAATGTTGCCTGACTTGTCTATTTTGTTTTTGTTTGCTTCCTTGTACAAACGCTATGGCATTGTTACCGGGGCTGGGCCATTGATGGATTAATGATTTAATTGCGATTAAATGTTTTTAATCGGTAAAAATTTGACGAACCAAAAGAGAAACGCTTACATTACGCAGACCTGGACGAATACACCTGTATGAAGGGCAAACTTTAGGTCACATTTTAGAATAAAGTGAACTGTAGGGGCGAGATTTGTAACTCCAGACAAGGTGCAAAAGGCTACACATGTCCCGGCCACTTCAACGACGTTCGAGTGCCCGTTTAGTGCAACAGAGGCTATTGTGAACAATCGAAGGAGGTCGCTCTTGCCGGGGAATATTAACGAACCTCTTTGCCTCATGCAGCTGAAGTAAGAATCTGAGTGTGAGTGTCTGAACTATTCTTAGGTACAGTTTGATTCATAATCCAAGTTCTATGTTGTGCCGTTTTCACGTATTGAGCTAAGGGGAAAAAATATTAATTTTGACTTTTTGTTAATAATATGCATATAAATAAACGAGGGCGATTAATCGATGAATTAATCGAATAAAGGGTGGGGATTAATCGGGTTAAAACGTTTAATCGACGCCCAGCCCTAGTTGTTATTATGCCAGACATATTGCTTTGGTCTTAACACTCCTATGATGAGCGTTTAACCCAGTGGCCTGTACAAACATTACATGTTCGCCATAAAACTTCTGTTATTTTGCATTCAAAGGCCTTTTTTTTTTCAGCGTTAAACAACTTACCAGCTTGAGTTTAGGTTACACAGCTAGTGTTTCCATAGGAAAACTCTTGTTAAAAGAAAATGTGTCAACACAACGAGCCATGGGTAATAAAATTACCGACGAGAATTGCTCAATTTGAGCAATTTCGAAATCTCGTTTCTTAGTTTCGGGTGAAGCGAAATAAAAGGGGGCGTACAAATCGAATTACGTTAGCTTAGAATGAAGCGATCGCCAGGACGTAGGTGCCACCTGGGAACAAAGCGCCACTTAGATACTCGCTCGTTTAATGAACTGCTATCGCCACACCGCTGAGAACGAGTCCTTTTGGTTCTAATTTACGAAGGGACAGTGCCGTGTTTGTTTCGTAGCCGATGGCCCGGACGCTCTTCGTTCAAGAACGTATTTTACCCGGCTTTTCGCGTTGTGTTTTTTCTTTTATAATGGCGTAATGTTGGGTTTTCTCTTTTTTTCTTTTCTTTCATTTTTTCGACTAGCAAGCAGTCTTAATTGGTTTAGCGTTTGTGAAGGAAGAGCGGGCATTTTCTGAACGGCTCAGAGGGGGCGAGAGGTTGCGGGTACGACATGTTGCAACAGCTCGACGGTGACGGCGGGTGTTTGCAGAGTGAGACGTTTTTGTTTTGTTTTGTTTTGTTTTTGGCCCGGTACCACGTGCTCCTGGCGTACGTGCGCGCGAAAATGAGCGGCGTCGCGAAGGGCCGCGCCAAACTGCGTGACTGCGTCTTTTATGCGCACCCAGACTCGCAACTCGATACGTACGCTTAATTAATTCCCAGGGGGGGTGTGCTGCTGCCTGTCGCGTCGCGCGTCGCTTTTTTTTTTTTTTTTTCTGGCGTTCATTTTGCCGCTGTGGTCTTTCTTTGCGCGCGCGCGCTTCCTGCAAGAAGGACCAGACTGGCGAGAGAACGTGTTTTCCTCGGCGCCAACGCTGTCCTCTACGGGTTGGGAGCGTATGCCGCTTGGGCGGACATGGTATAGTGTAAACTGGGAGGGAACGCGAGATGAATTTCCCATATCCGAAAGGGAGCTTGCGAGTTCTTGGAGAAGTTCGAAATTTCGGCGTAACATCGGTTCTCCTTCCAAGCAGTACCTCCGCGTGTCTCTTTGCAAATGCTCCTTTTCAGCCTTTGACGAGGGCCTCGTCTGAAGTTTTCCTGTCAATAAGGAATCGGGTATTTTCCTGAGAAATTAGTGCCGGCAGGCATCCGACAAGTGTGAGATGAAAGACTGGGAGCCATTCTCTCCAATGAGGAGCTCTTGCGCACGGTCAGTGACGCACGATCGTCAAAGTCACAACAAAATGTTAAAAAAAAAAAACGCTCCGATGTTGTGTTTTTATTAACGGCGACGCTCGGTATACTTCGGTGTCTGTGGCCGTCAAGGTGGTAACCTCCTGTTGAGGAACGTCTGGGGAGTTTTGTAAATTGATCTGGCTTCCTTTCAGTCTTAGTCCGGCATTTCGATTACCAGCTTACGAAGACTTCTGAGCTGTCATTTAATGTAAATTGGGCTGAAGGTTGGCAGGGTGACTTTATGCACTGGTTTGCTTCGTCACTGCCCAAATCATATCGTAGAACCCTTGACGGAGCAGCCGCATCTTTTGTGGAGTCGGTACGAGTGCTAAACCTGACGGTTCTTGGGTTCGTCGATGGCGTTTTCATTTTCACCCCAGGTGAGTACTTAGCGAGTGAAGTTCTCGACTTCATTGGGGAGTAAGAAATTAATGTCCGCGTGCACGATTGATGGTGCAGTGTTTGAATTTACAGTTGGTGAAACAGTAATACTTTGTGCCGGTTTTATAGGAAAGCTGCTCGGAAAAGCAAGTGTGATGAGGTATTCCATAAATAAGGCACTAAAATTCGTACTTGATGTCAGTCCACAGCAGTAAACTGAACACTTTTTTGTTGTTGTTATTGTTGCTAGCGTTAGGCCTAACCACTAATTATTCCAACCAGAGCTTGGCGTTCTGACGTCCCAACGCGCTCTCGTCTCCCTCTCTATACTTTTTTTTTTCTTCTTAGCTTTGCTTATACTTGTAAGGTATGTTACGGTGACTTGTTTTGTTGACAAATATTTCAGAAAGCCCGGAAAAAGGTGTTGCGATTCCCATGACATGCGCGCTAGATTCCTCCAAAACAAAAGCAAAAGTGTTTTAATTTGTGAAAAATTATGAGGAATTGTTGATTTATAAGGAAAATCGGCGGTAAGGGTGCATTTTGGTGTTTTGCTTCGAGCGGATGCTAAAGAAGGTGATTAGCGGTTAAGAAGAGCTCGTGTAGAACAAAATACTAGTCAAAGAGGTGAAGGTTTCGACAAAAACGGCTTTAGCTGAAGCAAAATTTCAAGTAATCGGTGTGTTTCGGCTTGGACCGATGTTGTATTTTTGAAATCAACGAATGTTTATCGTGTTTTGTTTGTTTTTTCTAGGTTTTTTTTTTGCCGATTTTGTGTTTCTGACACCGGCGGATGTTTATCCTTGTGTTTTCGGTTAAAACCGAAAAGCCTACGGCCTAATTATAGGGAAGTCAAACGAATAAAATAGTATCTTCTCCCCTCCTGCTTTTATAGACCAACACGCGGCCCTGACGTCACGCAGCTGCGGGGGCGCTGTCGACGCAACTGCACTTGCGCAGACGCTTCTCTTCACGCCAATTCGGTTTCTGCACACGCGCAGTGCCCACACCTGGTGCGGACAAACGCGGGTTTGCTTGTAAACAGCGTTTAGGTCTATATTTATATTTATCTGCGCGCGTCACCCCGGTGTAAAAGGGTCTGCGAAGCTTTCGGTTTCTGCTCTCCAAAGCAAAACGAAAACATGGGTTGGAGTTTCGCTTGGCGGCGCAATAAGATCAAATGGGATAGAAACGTGAGAACAAGGCCCGAAAATAATGCTAATAAAAAACGTGTTTGAGTAGAACAAGAACAGGAAAGACTGACAGTGCGCTCGGAGGTAAACTCCTACATCCTCTTCAAGCAGCTGGACGTTTGACTTTCCAGATTCAGTTTCGAAGGAACAGAAAGTAGCACACAAGCGCTTGGGAATATCGATTTGACCGCCGTGCGAATTGCGAACTGACATAGGCTTTGGAGGTACCCCGGTTGGGAAAAGCGGATAAGGGCGGACTTGGGGCAGGCCGGGGATTGAAATGTCACATGGCTTTATGTTCGAGTGCTTCGGGCAAACCTAAGTTGACTTTAACGAAAGTCGACAAGGTTTTTATGTTATCGGCAAACTCGGGTCCTTGGAGGGAGACTCAATATCCAGGTAACCGGGTAGCATTTCCCGAGTGAATCTGCTTGACTCCGTTTCCTTGTACAGTTTCAACCTCGCAGGATGCTCAATCCTATTGGGACTCAGATACGCCCATTCGCACACGTGCACGCACGAACTCACGCACCGCATCACGTTCTCGGAAAAAGAACCGAAAAAGGAAGGTGCAGTTCTGGCTTTTTAATATGGCGTGTCGAACAAGTTGACGTCTCGTTGCTTTCCAATCCCTAGCCAATTTCAGTTCAAACTGAACGTTGTACCGCCGTGCGTGACTTGAGAGCGGCCCTGTCTTGACATTTCGAAGATCCAGCCTCTTGTGTGACATAAATACGTTTGTGTGTTTATTATGAACAACTTGAAATTTTATATTGGCAACGAACTGCCAACGTGGACATTTCACCTGCCTTTGTCTCTCTCCTGACTATCGACGCAACGAATGTTCGTACTGTTATGTTAGCTTTTCCACATGTTGACTATGCATGTGGAGAAGCTAACTGGCCGTGTTTCTTGCCACTGAACAAGGTTTGCTTGTTGTTTTTTTTTTGTTTTTTTTTCGCCTAATCTTGGGATGTAATTGCTCTACATGTGTAAATTATTTCTGGTGGACTCCGCCGGAACCAACTAATATATAAACAACGTCCGCAAAAATTTTTTTGTTGTTGTTGTTAATATAAATTAGTTTGTTGAACGTTCAGTTTTTGCCTAAGATGCAGCGCCAACGGTCCGCACCAGGTGCCAGAGTTTCAGAGCTTGCCCATATGTGGTTCAATAGTTATAAGCGATTTTCCGAAATTTTAAATGAGAAAATAAGTAATGTTCTCGGTACTGAAATAAGAGCCAAAACGATGCGAGCTGGTGCAATCATAAGCGCCGACTACGAGAAAGCTCGAAAGCCTCCCCCCCCCTCCCCCCTCCCCCCTCCCCCCCCCTCGCCCCCGCCCCCGCCCCCGAAATTTCACGGGGGTAGAGCCCCCTCCACGACGATGCCGGGCTCCCCCCTCTCCCGAGGTCTTCGGTAAAGCAAGTACCATCGCCTCCGGAACCTCTCGGGGCGCCTCATTAATCTCATCTGTGCGCCCTAGTGCCCGCACATATCGATATTTGGCGCCCAGTGGATAAATAAAAATTTATCCACTCACCAGGTTTGGTCACTAAGTACCAGAGCTGGTGAGTAGATAAATTTTTCTAACTATTCGCGCTGTCCTGTTAAAAAACCTTATGTAGTATTAGCAAATACGATAACGGCTAGTGCTGGAAATTATTTCGAAAGTCATTGGAAGTAGTTGCAAATGACGACAGTGGCACCTCTAGCGCAGAGCCGTATATGTAGAGTTTTGCCATTCATCGGGAAGTATGGGAGACAAATCAGGAGGCGCCATTGACCGAAAGCGGGCTGGGCGTGTTCCAGGGCGTCTTCGCAAATTAGAATGTGGCCAACCAGAAGCCGGAATTAATACCCTGGCGGTGGTCGCGATAAACAAACTTAATAAGTGCATCCGAGTAACTCGGGGATTGAAAATATGGTGCACGTGATGTTTCAATCACGGTCATCCAAAATCATGGCGGAAGAGTGCGACTAGCGGAACGATCGACATAATCCGTACGCCAGGCGTCGAGGGCCGGGAACCTGCCGTCCGGGCAGTCACTCTCTGTCCGAGGAAAGCAGAGTTGAGTGGCACATTTGTTTCTTGCATCTTTCTACATGATCATGATCGAAATAACACGTGCATCCTATTTTCATCCATAAAGGGTTTCTCCCTTTAACTCTTACGCGCTTATTAAAACCATATACCTATGATTAAAACTGTTTCTCGCTACCACCGCTAGGGGGATTCTTTTTGGATTTTGGTTGGCCAAGAAAGCATGTCAAGCCCTTTCTCTGCGTCTGTTGCACGCCCTGGTTCTGCCCACGCCTTCCATTGACCAAACTCTCTCTATACACGGCTCTGCTCTAGCGGACCTGCAGCGTACGCAAGTAGACGACATGATACGTTTTGTAAACCCTATTTGGTTTTCCCAAACGTTGAATCAATTCATTACGGTTAGTGCGCTTGAACCACGGAATTCACTGATCACAACTGCAATGACAGCTAAATTATAGGGTCATAAAAGGAGACATTTGTTTAGTTATCATGCCTTCGGCATACTTACCTTACGTTATCTAGGGGATTGCACACGTTTGGGGCGTCTCTTTCAAGCAGACTTGGGAAGTAATCCATCAGAAGTAACGGATTACTTGTAATCCGTTACTTTTTAAAGTAATTTTTGAATTGTCACGTTACTTTTTTCGGAAGTATTTTGTAATGTAATTTCGTTACAAAATATTGGTAACGGATTACTTTTATGACACGTTATTGTTTTTTTTTTTTTAAATATGAGTATAATACAGTAACTGGAGCAATACGAGCAGAAAATTCAGCAGCATAAAGAGAGTAAGCTCAACAAAATAGAAGACATCAGGGAGGATAGAGTAGCCGAAAAGAAAACACGATTTCTTGTATGACCGGTCACAAGAACCACTACAAAGCGGGCAAGGCATGTACAAATATAAGAAAGACAAAAATCAAGTAAGACAACGCCGAGTAGCTCTCCGTCGCCTTCCCTCGTGTTTTTCTTCTCCCGGGCAGGGCAAAGCTCTTCGTGTTCATTTGTTTTTGTCTTTTACACCGTTTCACCCTTTTCCCCTGGCCTCCACGAATATTGGTATGAAAGTGAGAGCCGATGAACGACCGATAGCCCGTAACCGCCACTTTTTCTCTGACTGGTCGAGTTTTCGGTCATAGAGTGTCCGTCGTCTCCATGGCCATCTCTTAATGAGATGTTCAAAATTCAGGGCATTAAGGAGAACGGAAACCTAGAGTTTCTGTGCATACTTTGCTTGCCAAAAAACACACACATTTTCATCAGCAAGAACAACAAACTCTAATCTCCGGATACATATCAAGGTAAGCTGGGACACCTGCATTCTGTATTGGCTATACACTGTAACGTTAGAACCAAGTTTTTCTTTTCTTGTGAATAACAGGTGAAACACCCGGGTCAAAAGGGAGCTTTCGTAGATCGCTTCTTTAACTCAGAATCTCGTAGCGGAGGTAGACGCTGCTACTGAACATGCGCACCGCTAGCTTTGTCTGTACAATTCCAGGGATCATTTCCGGAGGCCGTAAGCTAGCGGGATGGCGGGTGTGTTTGCAGATTTCGGTGCCTTGTCTGCTTACGGGTGAACGGAGTGCATCGATCTACACTCGTTCTCCTACATACAATATTTTAATTTTACAAGGACTACCATAATACGGGCGTGTGAGAAATGAAAAGTAGTGTTGCAGAACATTTTTGAAAGAGATCAAAATTGTTTCTATTGTTGTCTGGATAACTGTACGGGAAAAGTAACTTGAAAGTGATTTGTAACGTAACGAGTGAAGTAATCCGTTTCTTTTCAGCGAAAGTAACTTGTAACGGTAATCCATTACATTTGAGGCTCGGTAATTTGTAATTGTAATCCATTACATTTTTCGAGTAACAAGTACAAGTCTGCTTTCAAGAGACCTCCTCCCCCTCCTCCGAGAAATTGAGAACTTTCCGCCAATGCTCATTATCATGTTGCACTGCAAAATGATTTATTTTGAATCATTATTCGCTAGACGAAATCGCATTTATAACTTGGTAATGCACCTTTCCAGGGTGAGGCTCTGCTGAGCGCCCCCCCCCCCCTTCCTCCCCCCACCCCGGGAAATGGAAAACTTTCCGCCTATGTGCACAATCATAATTAAAAACCTCGAGACAAAGGAAACAAAGAGGACATACACCCCACCGTCTCATTTTCTGCCGGTGTGTATGTGCTGTTTGTTTCCTTTGTCTCAAGGTTTGTAAATATATGACTGTTCTTGGTATCCGACGCCGTTCATTCTCATGCATTTGTTGGCTTCGTTGACCGCCATTTTCTCATTGAACACAACGCAAAGCTCGAGGTAACGGAACCAGCTCAAAAGACAGGAAAACCGCATATTGCTTCGATAAAGAGCATTTTATTCGCAAGCTGAGAAGCAACGACACGGTGAAAGTGAGAGTATATTCTTAGATGAAATTCGGGCTAATGATGAGGAGAAACTGGCGACAGGGCGAAGCGGATTTGTGTTAGCCTCGGCAGCACCCTCATTCGGTTCACCGCTACACCGACAGGGCTGTAAAAGCAACGTGACCAGTCGACCGTCGGTCTTGCTCCACGTTGTCACGCTCTCTTCACATACGCCCTAACAGAAAGCGCAGTCGGGTGATGAAAGGCAGGCGATCGATTGGTCAAACCATCACGTAGCTTCCAGCGCCGCGTCAGTTTAGCGGCAAGCAAAGTATAAATGACGCAATGCCTGACGTTGTAGCAACGCTGCCTACTGATAAGATCACTACGCCGAGCGATGCACGACACAGCCTGGCGCCCAGTCAGCGCTCGTACATTGGCCAAAGGGGTGTGACGTCCTGTGCCCGGTGAGGAGGACTCTCGGGTGGCGTGATGTCTATATGCTGGTTGGTACCCACGTGACCAAGCAGCTGGTAGAACAAAGGAACAACAGGCATTTGAGAAAGGAACGAAAAACATTATGGCGCGGTCATTTGTTTAGGAATGAGAATCAAGATGGAGTAGTGGGCGGGACAGCGAACTGTCACGTCCCTAACGGTTCTCTTCAGCGGGGAGGAACAGCCATTACTTGTATTTTTCTGACGCAGCGTTCGGTTGATATAGACCAAAGCTGCGTCAGCATTTGGCGGGAACTCGTGTTTAAACACCAGACCCAGTCAAACGCTGAACTCGTGTTCAACCTGTGTCCCGGTGGCGCTGTATCATTTGACATACAAAATGTCCCCTCCAAAAATGTATATTTTTTTTTATTGCCAAATAAACTACGTATGGCCGAACGCTCATTCTCGTTTCAAATGCAGCGCTAGCTGTTCGAACTAAATGCCAAAATTACAAAACAAACCGTTATCTCACTCAGAAGTTATAGGTGATTTTCTTAACATTTCAATGGGAAAACTAGGCCCTTTTTGACCGCTTTTTGGTACGTACATAAGTTTATTACATAATAAACGAGTACATAAATTACACAGGCCCCCAAAAGCATGTGTTCTTGTGGGCGGGACACTGTTGCAATGGAAAGGAATAGTTATTACTCTTACACAGAACAACGTCCTTCCGGCCAAAACAAAAAACAATAAAAGTTCTAAATTACAGGTTACAAAACCCAACAAGTTACGAACTCTGTAAATTTAAAACATTGAAAACTACAAGATGCAAACACTTGCACAGAACGACGTACACAGTTATATCCGACGTAAAAAAAAAAAAGAAAAAAAGAAAAAAAAAAAGGTTAGAGGTTACAAATTTGGTCAAGCATCAAGTTTATTGCGCCACTCTCTCGGCTCTCTCTCGTGGTAATTGTGTACTAATATGGTATAGATATACAATTTGTCAATTAGCAAGATCCGTAGTGACTGCATATTTTTACGTCAATTTTGAGTTCAGCAAGTTTAGTTCCATACGCAATTTTCTTGCTATGTTTCGCAGAATAATATCTAAGTTTCTTTTTTTATGATACGAGCAGGAACCATATACCGTTATACCGTATCGTAGTAGAGACTTCTCCAGTGCCCGATATGTCGTATATCTAGGTATACGCGCATCGGTCAGAAACCGAAGGCGGTATATATAAGCATATGTCGACTACCTGGCGTCTCGTAAGGTAGTTGGAAATGCACGCCCAGATACCTTGTAGATGACACGTATTCTAGCGGTACGCACCTCCAGTTTTTACAAGTCGATACGTGAAGCACTAAGGGGGCCGAATATTTTTTTTTTTTTTTTTAATTTTGTGCGGGTTATGAAAGCACATTAGTTTTGTTTTATCGGCGTTTACAAAAATTAGCCATTCCACGCTGTGAGGTGGATGACTAGCGAAGCTGTTTAGCACACAACACAGACGTGACACAGAATTTTGAACAAAGGTACGAACACACTGGTTGTCTTGATCGGTGGTCATCGTGACGAAAGGTATACGCACACGCGTGCCGCCCGCCGCCGCCGCTAACATTCTCGTTGCCGTTCCCGCCGTTGCTCTTTGTAGGCCCGTTGCTCTTCGGGAGTCCGGACTATACGCGGCCTCCCCATTACGACCAGAGAAGAGAAATTGAAAATGGAGAACGGCAACTTGTCTTCCTAATTTTTTGTACACATTTGCATGGACGACTATCGCCGCCGCCAGGAGCCGGAGGAAACTAGACACGCGCGACGGGACCTGACGTCATGTTATCTCAGCGCATTTTTTTTCTCGCAAGGCTTGCTTTTTGCGGTAACATTATTACGTAGTGCGAAATCTACGGGAGTGGCTTTACATCTATTCCAGAGTGTGTCTTTTTCATGGACACAACTTTCAGCGGTAAACCACACATTTTCGCGTTTCTTTGCTTCTACGGAATTCTTTTCATACACTCGTTATATATACTTCAGAATTGTTTGACCATTTTTTGATGATAAGTGCTGTGATCCAATGATACCAAAATGCTCCAGTCATATGAATTAATTAATGCATCTATATTTTTGTTATAAAAATTAGAACATAATGATCGACCCGCTTTCTCGTTGTGCTTGGCCACCACCAAGCAGAATAAGAGATACAAAATAGTGGTCTGCTACTTTTTGTGTTACTATTCCGAGGCAAAGTTGAGTTCATCGAGTCTAACAACTATGTGATCAATGCACGTGCTTGTAATTCGAGTTCCCAAACTCTCTTCCCGTGTGAAATTTCTTATGACGTTTTCTAGTCCAAAGACCCGACAACAAATTAAGATATTCTGCAACACGATATTTAGATACGTTCATAACATCGATCTTCAGATATCCAGCTAAAACCAGCTCACTGTTATTGTGAAATCCGTTCAGAAATATTCCAACTCGTCGTAGAATAAAAGAAGATTTGAGCTCAGTGGTCTATGAATAGCGCAAATTACAAATGACGCTGCATGTTAGAAAATTTTAACAGCCAAAACCTCAGCACTAAAGGAGGTTGCAAGTTGCTCAGAGAGCCAGATATCTTTAATGAACATAATAATTCCGCTTTCATTCTCTCTGCATAAGGAAAATGCGTGAAAACTATCTAAAGAAAACAAATTGCAAGCCGCTATGTCATTGTATCTTTCTGTTCGTATAAAAACCTCCAGGCCATCGCGTAGGTCTGCCAAATAAACCAGTAACTTGTCCCAATGATCGTGTAAACTTCTTACATTAATGTGCAGTAAGTTTAGGGCCACTTTAGTTTCATGAGGGTCTGCCAAAAAATCCTTCGAATACTCATCCCAGTGAGAAAACGATTCGAACCCGGTTGTTATCATTATGAGACTTCATTGATTTTCGCTTACAACTTGAGATCTTCAGCAGATCACAGTCATTTTCAATACGAAAACGCCATTCAGCTCCGTGTATTCGAGAGCTCCGCCGGATCGCCATTTTCTCCTTGGAAATTTTAGAAAATCACTCATAACTTTTGAATAAGATAACGGTTAGTTATAAAACTTTCGCATCTGAATAGGAGCGCATTTGGGCGGAAAATAAGCTGTCGGCAACGCGTAACCTATTTTTCCAAAAAAGAAAAAAATATATATATATATATATACATTTTTTTTTTGGGGGGGGGGGGAGGGGGGAAGGGGAGGGACACCCTGTAAATGACGTGAAAATTCAAGTGTGCATGCCTTACGCTGGGTAAACGCTGAACTGCGTGAGAAACAAGCTGAACAAAGCGCCTGCTGCATTTCGATCCCCTCTACAGTATGCGTATGGTGTTACTTGGCATCGTCGCCGAATCTACAAAATCGCCCTGTACAGTCGCTAATTTAGGCCAAAACTTAATGCTCGTGTATATAAAAAAAAAAGAGTGAATATACAGACTTTGAAATATTGAAATGTCACTGCTAAGTTAGATAGGCTATGTGGTACGGAGTGTGTTTACGAACTTTTTCTTTTTGTAGCGTGAGCTACACTGGCCGAGGTTGAGCAGTTTCGCGTGGCTCGCATAATGAGCCGTGCTCCGTGCTGCGCAAGCGCGAGGAGCAGTGACGTCACACGGCGCACAACTGGCGCGCCGGAGACGCCGCCGCCGCGCGCTTCGCCACCGCCGCGCGCCAGAGCCGTATATGTAGAGAGTTTGGCCATTCGTTGGGAAGTATAGGAGACAAATGAGGAAGCGCCATTTGCCAAAAGCGGGCTGGGCGTGTTCCAGGGCGTCTTCAGAAATTCGAATGTGACCAACCAGAAGCCGGAAATAATACCCTGGCGGTGGTCGCGAGAATCAAACCTGATAACTGCATTGGAGTAAATCTCGGTGACTGAAAATATGGTACACGTGATGTTTCAATCACGCTCATCCAAAATGATGGTGGAAGAGTGCGACTAGCGGAACGATCGACATAATCCGTACGCCAAGCGCCGAGGGCCGGGAATCTGCCGTCCGAGCGGTCACAGTCTGTCCGAGCAAAACAGCCGCGTCCTGTCTAGTTCTTCCCTCGTTTTCGTCCTCGTTGTTTTGGCGTATTCCACCATGAGCAAAACAGAGTTGAGCGGCGCATTCGTTTCTTACATCTTTCTACATGATCATGATCAAAACAACACGTGCACCCTATTTTCAACCACGAAGAGTTACTACACTTCACTCTTACGCGCTTATTAAAGCCATAAACGAACATATACCTTTGATCAGAACTGTTTCTCGCTATCACCGCTAGGGGATTCTTTTCGGCTTCTGGTTGGTCAAGAGAGCATGCCAAGCCCTCTTTCCGAGTCTGCCGCACGCCCTGGCTCTGCCCGCGCCTCCCATTGACCAAACTCTCTACAAATACGGCTCTGCCGCGCGCGCCTCGCCGGTCTGCGCATGCGCGAGGAGCAGTGACGTCACATGGCGCACAGCTGGCATGCCGGAGCCGCCGCCACCGCCGCGCGCTCCGCCGTCACCGCGCGCGCCTCGTCGGTCTGCACATTCCAGAGGAGTGACGTCATAGCCGCGGCAGACGCACTGGGCGCGTTCAGTAGCTCCTCCCTTGCCTCCGAACGGAGTGACTCGAGTCAGAGCTCTTCGGATTTTCTCACCGGAAATCGTCACCCGTCAGGAAATGAGGTCATCATTAGCTCCTTTGACTCTACATCAACGTTGCTCTACATGCACCGTCTCCGGACTCGGTGCTTCGGAGCTTGACTCCGAAGCCCCGGAGTTACGTGCATCGGAAGTGACTTTTGGCCGTCCAGTGGAAGGAGTCAGTGACTCCTTGACTCCGGGGCCACTACTGAACGCGCCCAGTGGCGCCGCCGCGTGCCCAGCTGTCCGCCTCCGTTGCGCAGTAGCCAAGTCTGACGCTGCACCGGAGCCGCTTGATCGCGCCTCCCATTTTGTACGCATAAGCTCACGCTACGTATATCCTGGCATAGCCGAGCTAAGCCACCGCAATTTTTTTGTGCACCATAATTTTCAGAGCGCGCAAGTGTGGTGGTACTTTTTGCAGGATCATTCGTGAAACGGGAGGACTGTTTAGGGCCACGGACATCGCGTCCACTGTTTTAAAAGTTATAAAGCGCTAAGCTGCCTTTTGAAGCGCTCCGGGCGTTGCGTTGAACGTGTCGTTTTGTTCCTTGAACTCTGGAAGCTAGTGGAAATATATCCAAAGAATGTTCCCGTTGGGTTTTGTTCCAAATGATCATATTTCAGCGGGCTACCGCAGAAAAAAAGAAAAAAAATAGTTAACGATATCCTTCGTACGTAATTCTGACGCCGCATACCTGCGGTACAAGTAAGAAGATAACTGATTTTAATTTACATTTTTGGAAGTGTTGGAGCAAGCGTGCCAAGGCTCGCGTTCCCGACATTATTTAAACTCGCGTAATGACGTGACACGCCTTTATATAAGCTAAGATACTTCGAAAAAATTTAAAAAAAGGAGGCAATTGTAAAAAAGGCCATCATTCGAGATACGCGTGAGTTCCACATTTTTGCGGCGATGCGAAGCTCGGAAACGAGTTATAAGAAATTTATACGTTACCTTTATTTAATTTGTTTTGATTTCGTTCCTTTGTAGCTCGTGGCGGTCAGGTACGCGGACAGAAATGGAATTTCATTCCGGGGATAGGTGGAATTCTTGCCCCAAAACAAGCATGCCTCCGTCTGGAATCAGAGTTAAAAGTTGGAACTGGACTGTGAAGGCAAATGAGAAATTGCGGACACAGCAAAGTACGGGAAAAGTAAAGTAATTATAAAAAAAAAAAAAATGTTATGGCGTCGAAGCTCCTTCCACAGGGGGCATGAGGTTGAACTAAAAATAAGGGCAGAAAGTCTGCCATGGAGAAATGAAAAATGTTTCGTTATAAATTGAGTTTTTTTAAAATAAATATATATAACAAAAATTGCCGAAAGCTTTTCTCCGAACTTGAAAAATACACGATAAAAAAAAAAAAAATGTTTCGAGCGTATATGTATTTGCGCGCCCAAAAATACGCAAAAATAAATAACATCCTTCCAAAATGTTTGCATTTATTATAAAACTTTTAGAGTCTAGCAAAAAAAAAAAAAAAACACTATAGGCTTTAATAGTTTGAGAGGCTGAAACTTCGACAGAGTCATGATGGGGGGCAACAACATATAACCGATTGAAAACGTCTGTGGTCCGCATTCCTAAATCGCTCTATAAATTATAATGTATAACGGAGCGAATTCGGTATACCTACTTATCTTGTGTCAAAAACGAAACATGCTAGCAAGTGCAGGTAAAAAAAAACAACACAAAACGATGGCCTATAGCTTGAGCGGCTCATCGTTTCAGGCATTTTGATCGTCAATGTTTACTCAGTTTAGTCGTCTTCGACGAAGTGAAACACATTACCGCTTCTCACTGTGGGCAGCGTTCTCGGCGGGGCTGTTCGGGGTCTGCGCGGCCGCTATAACTAGCGCCGAATTCGGGGCCATAAAATTTTCATTACAACGTTCATACGCGGCGTAAGCTCTTATCCGCGACCGGAGTAAGGTCGCGTTAGTGGGCGCCCATTAAAAACGGGAGCCTTCTCTCTAAAAATCGCGCGCATTCACTGGCGTTCGGCGCCCGTCGTAACTTTCCTTATAGTGCCCCGAAAAAGGAAATTTAATGTGGGGGAGGTGATAGCGCCGGCGCGCTGCCCGAAACAATTTCTAATGGCTGCTCCCAGTGTACCTGTTACATTAAAGAAGTTTAACCTCGTAAAGCGACCGAGCTTGCCTCGTTCTCCTGTTGTAGGAACCTCGGAACGACTGCGCCAAACATGTAGTGCAGGGGAACTCGAGGGACGTGACGGGAAAATCAAGGGGTTGACCGGGGAACCGGGAGACGCTAGCAAGCAACTGTCGGGGTCCCGGCTTGTACGATGGTGTCTTGCGAGGACGTTCAGTTGCTTCGCTCACGTGGAAGATTCTTCTGATCTACCCCGCCCCCCTCCCCCCTCAAAAAAAAAAAAAAAAAAGAAAAGAAAGAAAAAAGATACAAAGTCTTTTTAAAGTTTTTTTTCTATTGCAGGAAAAACCGAGTCAATCAGAATAATGAAAATATTTATTCTTTATTATACCTCTTTGTTCTAAGTAAATATCTCTGAGAAGTTTTATTTGAAGATATTTTCTCCGCAAATCTAATTGTTTCTATTACATTTGTTTCTTTAACTTTGGTATTCTCGAACGATATTCGTAATTATTTGTTACAAAACGAGCTGCTCTCTTTTTCACGCGTTCTAGTTTTGATGTTAAAATTAGGTAATACGGGTCCCACACTGACCATCCATACCCTAAGACCGGCCTAACATTGGTGACATATAAGAGCTCTTTAATATTTGCAGGGGCATTTTTAAAATTTTGTTTGACAAACTTTAAAACGCGGTTCGCCTTACTTGTTATTCTATCTACTTGTTTAGACCAGGATTGATCACTACTAAAATAAACTCCTAAATATTTGACATCTGTAACTTCCTGGAGGACAACAACGTTCAACTCGTATCTCGATTGAAATGGCCTCCTTTTTTCAGGTGAATTGCATTGCATTTACTGATATTTAAGAACATTTCCCATTTGTCACACCAATTCATTACTTTTTCGAAGTCTGACTGAAGTGAAATAGAATCATCCTCGCTTTTAACCTGTCTATAAATGACACATTCACGCACAGCATATAAAAGTATTCTGCTTTTAAAATTTTGCGCTATGTCGTTGGTATATATCAAAAAGAGAAGTGGACCCAAGTACGGACCCTTGGGGGTGCACCCGAAGTTACATCAGCATACAGAGAAGTTTGACCGCCAATGACTACACATTGTGTACGATTGGATAAGCAATTATATATCCACCCAAGAAGATAGTCCAGGAGGCCAAGGAACAAAAGTTTGTGCATGAGAAGTAAGTGAGGTACCTTTTCGGAAGCTTTTTGAAACTCCAGAAACAAGCAGTCAACCTGAACATTTTTATCTAGTGAAAGTGAAATATCATGTACAAATTCTATCAGCTGCGTGGTGCACGATAAACCAGACCAGAAACCGTGCTGGAACTTGGAAAAAAAAAATGATTGGACTCGAGTTGGCTAACCATATTTGTATATAATGTATGCTCTAGTAATTTAGAACAAACACAAGTTAGGGAGATGGGGCTGTAATTAGAAACCTTGCTTTTTTTTCACCTGACTTATGAATAGGCACAACATTAGTACTTTTACAATCTAATGGCAACCTGCTAGAAAAGAGAAATTTGTTGAAAATTATAAATAGAAAAGGTGAAATTGCTGCAGCACACATCTTTAGGTCATTACTGGGTATGCCGTCGGGCCCCGTGGTTGAATGAGATTTAAGATTGCGTAGTAGTTTATGTACTCCATCACCCTCAATAACAAACTCTGGCATTGCATCAAGATTCGAGTCCGATGCAACTCAAGAAGGTAGGGCGGGGGTAAGACGGGCCAGGTGGGAGGAAGCAGACCGAACGCTAAAGAGAGAACGAGGTTTCCTTCTCTTTTCTCCAGCGTTCCGTCTGCTTCCTCCTCCCCGGCCCGTCTTACCCTCGCCCTACCTTCTTGAGCTGCAACGGACTATAGCAGGCGTGGCCAAGCTGCGGCTCGCGAGCCGCATGCGGCTCTTTGCGTGTTAAAGTGCGGCTCGCAGCTCCCTCCCCTACCCCCTACCCCCTACCCCCCCCCCCCCCCCCCATTTCCCGCCTCCCTCCCGGTCACACAAGCACTTCCCCAAAAAGAGAAACGGAACGCGTTTTAAATCAAAAGACAGGTTGCGGTTTGGCAGTCTCGTGCTACTGCTACCTTACGTACAGTTGAACTGCTTTTGACTCAGATCTATTGAAAGCAGTTCGAGTCTCGTTTATTGCTCTGGACAAAAGTTTGCCGCCCCCCCCCCCCCCCCCCCCACGCGGCTCTTGGAAGTTTCGTGGTTTTGTTTGCGGCTCTTAGGCCGGGTCAGCCTGGCCACCCCTGGACTATAGTCTCGAAAGATTGTTGTGCAACAAATTCGGTTCTTGTCGAGAAAACGGACTGAACAAAAAAATATTGAAACAAACAGGCTTGATAAAATTATCAGAAGTCAGTTCATCCTTGCTAAGAATTGCAGGAATGCATACAGATTCACTCTTACCGATTTTTTCACAAGTTTTCATAGTTCCTCTGGGTTGTTAAGCAACTTTGACCCTAGCGTGGAATAGTATTGTTGCTTCGCTTCTTTCGCTTTAGCCTTAAAGATATTGCAAAGACTTCGAAGTTCAATTTTTGTGGCCGGGTTCTTCGTTTGTTTATGTTTTATAGATAATCTACGTTTTTTGTTTTGTAAAGAAGACATCGCAGTTCTTCTGTCATCCACGGTTTGTCGTTTTTGTTTCTGCGCCTTTCCGACACCATCTTAGAAGAATTAGCATATTTAGCGATAAGCAAAGAAAATTTATTCCTAATTATTTTCCATAATTATTCATTGTCAAGCACATTCAAATTCCGGTGGATAAGCTAAGAGATCGAAAGACATGCTGTCATAACCTCCACGATAAAAAAAAAAGAAAAAAACTTTTTTTGGGATAGGGTTTTGTCAGTAACAGCGTGTTGGCATGTGACGAATACGACAGTTTCATGGTCCCTGATACCCTGAATTGTAATGACCGACGAGATTGCAGACTTGTAGTTTGTAAGAAACAGATCTAATATAGATTTACCCAGGCAGCAAGCCGAAACTGGGCCAGAGTCGGGGGAATATTGCTCGCAATATTGGCCCAGTTTCATGTTTTGCACCACGGCCCAGTATTGGGCCAATATCGGTTAACGATAGCTCTAAAATGGGCCAGAATCGGCGATATCATTCGCGTTCTGGGCAGAGATGGGTGACTATCGGTTAACATGGCCGCGGCCGCTGCGGTGTCAGCGGACTTGGGCCAAACCAACGTTACTAAACCGATCAGTTGGGAAACTGCCATAGAGCCTGCACTGAAAAAGTGGCACCGATCCGTACTCAAGAACCGAGCTAATAGCGGTCGCAATGCCGCCGTTTCTCCCGCACCGGCCACTGGAGAAACTGCACGTGACTTCTGTTTTGGCTTTTTGAGGGGCTTCAAGGGTGCCACCCCCGACTCCCAAGCGGACGCGCCGCGACTTACTGCCGAAGCTAGGATGCGCCTAGGTCGGGACGCGCTACCTGAAATCCCCGCTGAGACATGGTTGTATAAAAACAATATTAATTGTGCCGCAAACCTTGTAAACTAAAAATTTTACGAAATATCACGCGCCCCTCGTTTTGTACTAATCTCCAATAAAAGTTACTACAAAAAAAAAGTTTTTTTTTTTTTTTTTCCGTTTGTCAAGAATTCCTAATACCGGCCGATATAGCCGGTTCAGACCCGACAAATTACCGGAAAACGGCGCTGGATACTGTATGTGGCGTTGACCGACCCAAGTGATGTTCCGTCGATATCGGCCACATCACAGCAATACTGGCCCTACTGGCCCAATCTTTGCGATCCAGCGCCAATATCGGCAGTATGAGAATTATATTGGCCCGATTTCTCCGATCCGACGCCAATATTGGCGCAATACTGTGTGCTGCCTGAGTACCTGATGTGTTATACCTCATTGGAAGAGACCCAAATTGTTGTAACTCATGTGCGTTTACAAGTTCGTCGAAAGATTTATACAGTGACGACGAATTCTGCAGAAGCGGTAATTAATGCACCCATTGAATACTGTAAAACCCTTAATGTTCGCGAGCCCCTAATTTTCGCGGATTTCGCGAATTGAAAAATTCGCGAAATTTAAGGGCACGCGAAAATTTCGGTCCTTAAGAGTTTTAATGTAGGCGCATCGAAGTCGCGAAATTTAGTGGACGCGATTATGTCCTCTGTGACCGATTCGCGAAAAATAAGGGCCGCGAAAATATAGGGTTTCACAGTATCTGGAATCAGGGACTCCGGAACCGGGGGGGGGGGGGGGGGGGGCGGTGGGGGTAGTCGCCCCCAACTGGTTCTAAACCAGTGGGGGCATGCCCCCCAACTCAAAAGCTGTTCCGACCCCCTCCCCTCTCCCCTCTTCCCTCCCACCACCCGTGAGGCTGTTGCATGTTGAAGCTGCACTCCATAGGCGACGAGGTGCCACAGGCTAATCAGACGCGAAAGACAAACCATGTGCCAAACACTGCACTGCGCTTCGTCAGTGGTTGGTAAAAACAAAGAGAGAGAGAGAGAGAGAGGGAGAGAGAGAGAGAGATAGAGAGAGAGAGAGATAGAGAGAGAGAGAGAGAGGTGAACTACACAATGCGACATGAGCCCCCAGACGTCGTCCCCACACATCCGATATACTTCCGGAGCCCCTGTCTGGAATATTGAAGTCACCGCCAAGTATCACGTCATCAGGTGTTATTGTAGACAACGCATTAGAAAGACACAAAAGGGGTTCCAATTAACTGCTACCTGGCGGCCTATAGGATGAGCCTACTGTTAAGAACTTATTACTTTGAAGTTATATCTTGCACTATACAGATTCGCTCACGCAGTCTCTAAATTCAAGAGCCGTGCTTTGCAGGTTTTTCGAGACAAGTAAAAATACGCCCCCTCCTTTTGAGTTTCTATCTTTGCGGTAGACTTCGCAGTTAGGTGGAAACCTTTCAGAGTTGTTTATGGAAGCATCAAGCCAGGATTCCGTACCGAAGACAACATGAGCATTTATAATAATCAATCAATCAATCAATCAATCAATGTTTTTATTGAAGTGCCCAGGAACAACCTTGCGGTCTTGGTACGGGTGCACTCAGGAAACATAAAAAAACAACACTACACACAACAAACAAGCAGTAAACAATAAAAACACTTAAAACAGATCACATATCTCACATAAACTCTCTACGGTATACCACCACGATAGTGAGAGAAAAGAAAAGCGAGAGTATAAAATTTGGTTCTGAGCAACTTAATCAAGTGAAAAAAAAAAAAAAAAAAATGGTAAGCAAAATTTAGGTGAGGACCTTTAGTGCTCTGATGAACTCCTGTGTGTTATTGTTAAATATATCAATAGTGTCTGTAAAAGAGGAATTGTAGGTGTGCCCAATCCTTGACACGGGGTCGTGAAGATTAGGTATGCGAGCATTGTAGAAGGATGCATTTTGCCGTGTAGTTTTTACGGGAATTTTCAAACGTACATTTGAGATCAATGATGTGCAGTCAGTGATGCCATGAACAAGTTTGTACAGAAATAGGATATCGGCATGTTCCCTCCTACGCCGCAGGGTGGGCAATGCCAAGCTATGTTGGATTGGGACTGCTGGGTCATTGCTTGAGGTAGACGCATTGCGCGACGAGAAACGATGTCTGTAGACACATAAAAACTTATTCTGAACACGTTCGATCCTAGCCGAGTTTGTCGCGCAGATTCCATTCCATACAACAGAGGCATACTCGACGTGTGGTCGACATAAAGCACTGTACAGTGTGACAAAAGTACTAGGGTTATTAAACTCTTTAGTAATGCGGCACGTAATACCAAGCGTGCGTAAAGCTGAGCTCACAATGTGGTCAACATGACTCGAAAAGCGTAATGTACTATCAAATACAACTCCAAGGTCTTTGATTTCATTCACACGTGCCAAAAGAACTGACTGAATGTCATAAGAGAATAAAATATTATGTGTCTTTCGAGTGTAGGACATGACTTTAGTTTTAGAACTATTTAGTTTTAGGGCATTCTGATTGCACCAGTTTTCGAAAGCATATACATCATTTTGTAGCAAAACACAGTCGCGTTCGTCTCGTACCTCTATAAACATCTTAATGTCATCTGCATATTGTAAAAAGGAGGAGTGACGGATCACAGCCGAAACATCATTCACAAAAACTGAAAACAGAAGGGGACCGAGAACAGAACCTTGAGGTACACCCGTCGTAGCCTGATAAGCAGCAGACAAATTACCATTTGAGCTGACAAAACACATTCTATCACGCAAGTAACTTTTGAGCAATAAAAGTAACGAACTGTGGACATCAAGCTTTGACAGCTTTGCTAGCAACATGTCGTGATTTACAAGATCAAACGCTTTGCTTAAGTCAAAGTAAATTACATCAAGTTGGCCTCTATTAGAGACGACCTGAGCAGCAGTTGACATGAAACAAGTGAGGTTTGTCGTGGTTGAGCGACCCGCCATAAAACCATGTTGGCTAGGAATGAGGGAATGTTTGAGCTTAAACGACAATATTTTGTGCAAAGCTGTTTCGAAGAGTTTTGAAAATGTACAAAGAAGAGATATAGGCCTGTAATTTGAGACGCTTGTTCTTGAACCGGACTTATGTACGGGTACAATAAGTGCTGTTTTCCACAAGACGGGAAACACTTCAGTTTTTACGCAGTTGTTAAAAATGTGTACCAAAATAGGGATAAATATTGCACTATAGGCCTTCAATAGGACCGACGGAATGCCGTCATGGCCAGAGGACAAAGACGGCTTCATCTTCTTTACACACTCATGTAATAGCTCCTCATCAAAAAACGCAATACAGGTTGCATTACTAGAGGCAGCTGGCGCGGCGTTAATGGGAGAGTTCGGTTGATGCCTAAATACGGACTGAAAGTGGTGGGCAAAAATTTCGCAAACATCTGTGGTCGAGTTTTCCTGTGAGTTCAGCAATGTGATCTCCCTCCCACATTTTGTCTTTGATCGAGACCGAACATATTTCCAAAATTCCATGGGATTCTGAGTCAAATGCAACTCAACAGAATTAACGTACCTCTGACGATCACGCTTCATAACTTCCTTGCATGAAGACCTTAGACGCCTAAATTCTGACTTCCATCCAGGGAGACCGTTCTTTTTAAATTTTCTGTGAGCGTGCAACTTCTTATTCATTAATCTGCGTAATTCATGTGAGAACCAAAAGGGAAACCTAGAACCTGCGGTTCTTCGTAACGGAATAAATTGGTGCATCCCTTCTCGAACGATGCGGGTGAACTCACTAATAATAATAATAATAATAATAATAATAATCATAATAATAATAATAATAATAATAATAATAATAATAATAATAATAATAATAATAATAATAATAATTTTATTGTCAGTCTTGAATACAAATCAGTGGTAACGGGTCCGTCAAAGCCTGTGATGGCTTGTGGGACGTGACCCGGCAACGGCGTAAAAGAAAAACAACATTGGGAATCGGAATATAAACATACATCACAACAACAACAACAAAAACTACAACACACATCGAATGCACAAAAAAAGTAAACACGTCTAATACTGACAACGCAGCAGAAAAGAGCCAACACAATAAAATGAGGTAGCACAGTAACGATGTCTAACATTTTGTATTCAGAAATTTTTTTAACTGTCGTTTTGAGTTTATATTACGAAGTGGTACTGAAAATTTGTTAAATATATCAGGAACATAAAATGACCGCTTTCTTTTTCCATATTTAGTGTACACTCTGGGGATCGCAAAATGTTCGCTGTCCCTTAGTGAACGCCGAGTTGTACGAGGAATTTTAAAAGGACTATTCCAGTAATGTTTTTCTATGACACATCTCTCGAAGAGTGTTGCAAAACGAGGAAGATGTAAAAAAGAGAAGAGATTGTCAGATGGGATGTTGGTACCGTATGCTATAGCTTTCAAGATTCCTTTTAGAATACTGTCAATTTTGTTTTGCCAACCCAAGGAATAATAATAATAATTATTATTATAATAATAATTATTATCGGTAATAATAATAATAATAATAATAATAATAATAATAATAATAATAATAATAATAATAATAATAATAATAATAATATTATTTAATGCAGGTGCTTCAAGTACAACTATATACACTATCGGAACCGTCAAAGCCCTAAAGGCTTGTATGACTAGTTCCCTAAAAATTACTGAAGGCACACTCAAAGCAAGCTAGTATAAACCATTTCGAGATCTAGAACGCGTGACAGAGAGAAGTATATACAAACAGGGGTGCAGTACACAGCGCACAGAAGTCACATCAAGTAAAAAACAGAATGAAAAAAAAAAAATCGGCATTTTTCAAAATGATGTCTAGGTCAATAGTCTTCAATTTGCGTTTCAAAGCTCCTCGAGAGCTTACATCAAGAAGCACAGAGGGAAGGTTGTTAAAAATATGGGATACATAATAGAGGCGAACGCACTTTCCAAAATGTGTGTTGATGCGCGGCGTTTTATATGGTCTCACATCTCGGAGGGCGCGACAAACAGTGTTGGGGGTCTTAAAAGTATTATCCCAGTAGTGCCTAAGCACTACTGTTTCCAAAAATAGTGATCTAAAAGTTGGTAGCGAGAGGTCGTTAAAGAGGTTATCAGATCTTTGGAGACTAGAACCGTAAGCCACACTACGCAGGATGCCATTCAGTAAGGAGTTCACTTTAGATTCTAAGAGGGCTGTACACTGTCCGAATACAGTTATTCCATAACGGAGAATACTATAGACAAGGGCGTGCGTCAGAAGTCTCCTTGTTGTGATGGGAAGAAGTATGCGAAGATTATATAAGGTGCACGAAGCGGCTCGTAATTTCTTGAAAATGTAGAAGAAGTGAGAGTTCCATGACAGGTCGCAATCAAAATAAATTCCTAAATATTTCGTACTGTTCACATAAACAATTGGCGCACATTCGCAAGAAACACAGTCTGACGTGTGAAGAAAAATTGGTTTGTCTAAAAGAACCTGTTTTAGTGGACTTCGAAAGCACACTATAGTTGTGTTTTCTTCGCGTTTACTTTAATGACATTTGCTGAAAACCAGTTCATGAGCCGTAATACATCTGACTGGAGTAGCTCAACAGCCTCATGGTAGCGTACATGACTCGACAACAGGACAGTATCATCAGCGTATTGAAATACAGTGCAGAAGTTGACCGCCTTCGGAAGATCATTGACATAGATGTTAAAAAGAAGAGGCGATAGTATCGAGCCCTGTGGAACACCAGCCTTTAGGGACATTTTCAAACTCCGAGCTCCACATATTGAAACGAGTTGTGTACAATTTGACAGAAAGTTTTCTAGCAGTGTGTAAAAAGGGCCTCTGAAGCCGAGGCTGAACAGCTTATTTAAAAGTACCTTATGTGAGACTGAGTCAAAAGCTTTAGAAACATCTAGAAAGAGTGCACACGTGAAAAGATTATGGTCAAATGCATTATGAAGAACATCGGAAAAGTCTTCAATAATAATAATAATAATAATAATAATAATAATAATAATAATAATAATAATAATAATAATAATAATAATAATAATAATAATAATAATAATAATAATAATCAATCAATCAATCAATCAATCAATCAATCAATCAATCAATCAATCAATCAATCAATCTTTATTATACAGTGCCCAGGAACAACCCTGAGGTCTTGGTGCTGGTACACTGGTGGATAAAAAAATATATTATGTACATCTCCGCAGAAAAGAAGATACATATTTAAGCACAATACTAGGCAGTGCGCGAGTAATTACTAGAATAACATAAAAACGAGGCACGGAACACAAGAACGTAGGACAACAAGTGCACCACCAGAAAGTAGACACGGAACACAAGAACGTAGGACAACAAGTGCACAACCAGAGAGCACGCCATGGAGATGACGAAATTCAGACATAACAGAGCCGTTCAGCAATGCTCATCCAGCACGGGCAAGTTTTTAGTAGAAAGGACAAACGTCCTGTAGCAAAGTAATGATTCAAACGCTGTGCCATTCTTACAATTGGGTTCACCGGACTAAACGTTCTAGAAACATAAAAAGATGACTGAAGACGAGTAGGTACACGTGGGACCCTAAGGCACAGTTCAAATAACAGGCTCGGAGAATTGATAAGTCCATGCAGCGTTTTAAACAAAAATAGTAAGTCCGCGTTCTCCCGACGCCGGTGCAAGCTAAGCAAACCAACACGCTCTAACGCAGACTCGTATGTTAAACAGTGAACATCTTCCTTTATGTAGCGATGTTTAAAGATAGAAACAAACTTTTTTTGAACACGTTCGATCTCCAAGGAGTGACTTTTAGAAATTCAATTCCAAACAGGTGAGGCGTATTCTAACTGCGACCTGGATAGCGAACAGTATAATGTGATAAAAGCAGTCGGGTTTTCGAACTCCCTGGTTAAGCGAGAGGCAACACCCAACATTCGCAATGACGAGTTAACCAGCCTACCAACGTGATCAGAGAAACGCAAGCCAGAATCAACCATGACTCCGAGATCTTTCATTACACTTACTCGAGACAAAGTCTCTCCTTGAATATTATATGCAAAAGAGATATTGTGAGTTTTCCGAGAGAGCGTCATGACCTTGGTTTTGGACGGGTTCAAGAAAAGGTCGTTTTCAGAGCACCATCGGTAGAAAGAACTTGCATCTTCCTGTAGCTTAGCACAATCATGTTCAGTAACTATTTCTCGATAAATTTTTATATCATCAGCATATTGCAGGAATGACGAATTTAAAACAGTAAAAGAGACGTCATTTACGAAAATTGTGAACAGAAGGGGTCCTAAAACAGATCCCTGAGGAACGCCAGAGCGAGTCCTGTATAACGAAGAGTTCATGTTGTTGACCCGGACATACGCCTCTCTCTCGGACAAGTAACTTTTGAACCAGTCGTGTACTGAGCCACATACTCCATAGGAGGAAAGTTTGGATAAAAGAATAATGTGATTGACTACGTCAAAAGCTTTACTTAAGTCAAAGTAGACAACGTCTAACTGACGTCTAACTGATAATAATAATAATAATAATAATAATAATAATAATAATAATAACAATAATAATAATAAAGCGGCCAAGCCTATGTGCGTGCTCAATTCTAATGGGCTCCAGAATATCTGAAGCGCCGTTCACACACTTGCAAGTTGCAACCGAGTATAGACGGAGAGAGTCTTGCGATGGCGTTTGACCTTCTCCGCAGCAGCGCATCCGGTCCTCCGCCGTCGCAAGAGGCTTGAAAACCGCGGTCTTGTCTCTCTCGGTTGCAAGTGTGTGAACGGTGCTCAACTTCTCAGAGCAAAATGTAATCACCTTGGTCTCGGATTCTGCCCAAGTTGTTCGTGCCACGACAGCCAAACCATAAATGATAAGGTTGTTTCGGCGAGATTGACTTTCAAGCTCGTTCTGCCTTCTGGCGGCTATTCTAAGTTGCATGTGAAGTGCCAGATTTGCCGTATTTAGTTCTACAACCTCTTCTCTCAAGGATTTGAGCGATTACATTTCACTTTCAATACAAGTTAGTCGTGACGATACACCTTCCAATTTACCTTCCAATGTTGTTTGCATTTCCCTTATGGTTTTTAATTAATGCGATATTGGTTTTTGTCCCTCGTTCATAGTATGAATTATTGGATATTTAGATTCAACCGTATTGATGAAGTCACTCGGATGAAGCTAAGCATAGCCTATTCAAACGATTATGTAGTCATAGCCACTGGTTACCCCTTTTAGATAGAAGGATTACGCGCGTATAAAAGGATTATAGGATATATAGAAAGATGCCATGCTGCAGGCCTCTTGCATGGACCTTCGGCCTCTCTGATGTTATAAGCATCTCTACTTGAGTGCAAATAAATATTTTCATTATTATTTTTAAAATGGGGCGCGAATATCAAATAGATGTACCTCTCAATATTAGGTTTCTTTATTATTTTTTTTGACACGATGTTTTTGTAATAAGTTGATGTGTTCATTTTACTTGGTTAAATTAATCACGTAAGATTAATGAAACACTAGCGTAGATAAGCGTGCAGCGGCATACAAGATATCTTACAAGCGCAATGTTAGGAATAAACGAAATTTGGTTTGGTTGCTATACTCCGTTTCACCTTCAGTCCGAGCGCAGCGGACGCTAGGAGCCGTCCCAGCCAATCCAGCTTTAAGAGAGTGTCATGTGACCTTGAGCTCCCTGTGTCGCTCTGCCCAACCGGCAGGTCACGTGATTTTCTCCCGGCGCTGGATCGGCTCGGATTGCTCGTGGCGTCCACTGCGCTCGGACTGAAGGTGGAACGGAGTATAGAACCCTTCTGATCGCGTACATTAAAAAATACAGCGTCATCATGAACTGTATTTACACCGTCTGCAATCTAATCAACTTCTCGTGCAATACTCACCAAGTTATGAAGAACAAAATGAACATGACCGCTTAATGATTTATTTGGTTTTTGTTACTCATTCTTTTCACAGATCTGTTAAGACAATAGAGAGTTTTAGTATGGCGTAACCGTAAAGGAGCAAAAGCAAGCGCTTTGCGTTAGCGCTGTGTGATCCACGCTGCGCATGCGTGTCTTCGTCATGCGCCAGTCCAAGACCTCAGTTTGGGCTCCGTACAAGCGCAGTGTGGAACAGGCAACGCCAGCTCAAACGCACACTGCTTGCATTGCCTTCGCTCGCTGCACGCAATACTAAAACTCACTAATATTCGTCTGCGTTTTTTTTTTTTGTTTAATAACGAAAAACCGGACGTACTGGGCATACAGTTATAGCTCTAAATAGATTAGCCTTGTGGTGTCTTGGAGACAACTTCCTGTGGCAATAGACCGATCTCACCAGCCAGTTTCATTGCGCCACCGCTGCCGGGATGCATTGTGGGAACTGTATGTAGTCTCTCTGCACGCACGACAACCCCGATGCGGGTCTGCACAAGCAGATCACGAGACAACACGAGCCGACTCGTGCACTGGCACCTGCCTTTAGTGACCTACAGTCCTGGCAGTGTCGCGCATGCGTGGAATGCTTAGTGAAATCGGCCTATTTCGAATAATATTTGGGGTTGTGTGAATATTTATACGGCTGAAAATAGCGAGCAGAATCTCATCTTGCGAATCAGGCTTTAGCTCCCATTCTGCTGGCGTCCACGCGGAATGAATCACCGTACGTCCTATTATTCACGCGAAGTTTTGTGGTGTAACAAGCCTCTTTAATTTCGTTGAGGCCGCTTAACCAGGCAGTAATGACACACGACCGCACGCCGGTACGATGCTCATCCACATCGAAACGAGCAGGGGTGGGGATTGAGCCCCGATTCCCTGGGTTCTGCAGAGCGAGCTTTCGCCCCACAGTGCTCCGAGCTGGTGTGCGCTACACTCTTATGGAAAAAGGGTGTAAAAGGGTGTATCGTTACACCCTTTGTCTCATATAATACACTCCAAAACTACATTTCGACGTACAGAGCCCTATAGTTGAACAGACGGCCCCAAATTTTACGAGGGGCTTGATAACGGTGCGACATAACATTTTAAATAGCTAAAGTACGTATCAAAGACCACATAAAGAAAACACCGAGTTTTTACAGTAGGGCCAGGAAAACCCCGATTATGTTTTTTGTAGTCAGTAAAACGTCTATTTTAATAAGTTGTACCACACGACTATCAAGCCCCTCGTGAAATTTCGGGCCCTCTGTTCGACTGTAGGGCGCAGTACGCCGAATTGAAGTTTTGGGGTGTATTATATAGGACAAAGGGTGTACCGATACACCCTTTTACACCCTTTTTTTTAGAGTGTAGCCCACTCGGCCACCGATAACCCCCAAGAAACGAGACTGGAACAACGGTTTTCGGTTTACCCTGTGGGTTTCTTTTTGGAGGTCGCTCTACTAATAATCGTCGCCCGATCGGTATGCGTTTCGCTCGTCACCCAGGGAGTGACATAGCACAACGAGAAGACAGAATGGGCTTACTGTACCTCCCGGTTGCCCGTCGTCGAGAGCCAGCCGTCCGGGCCCGCCGACCGCTGTTGTCGCCCGTCGTTCAGAGCTCACAGTCGAAGCCCGTGTCCAGGCCTGCGGATCGCCCTTCCCACGCTAACGCTGCGTAGGTTGGCTGTACCGGGCTATCACTGCCCGAGTCTCGCTGCGGAACCACCCCGGGATCGTCGTGGCCTAGACCAGATGTCCAGGGCTCGCCGTTCCCACCGGTCCGTCTCCAAACCTCGCTGGTGGACCGCTCTGGGGTTCGCCATTGGCCAGGCCAGGCAGCCCGGCTCCGTCGTTCCTGCCCAGCTCCAGCCTCGCTCAGCACGCACTGTCTCACGCCAGCTCGTGTCTCCTCCGCCGACCGGCTGTCACGTGCCCTCTGCCGTGTCTTTCACGCTCGGCTCCCACACTCTCCCCCCTTCAAGGCCCGGACTTCTGGGGACTTCACGGGCCTCAGGCAGCCGCTGGGCTTCATGGGCGGCCGCTGTTGCTGTTGCCGGAGTGGCCACGTTGCAGCGTCCGAAAGCGGCGTAGGTGGTGGTGGCTAGCGAAGCCGGCAGACAATGCCGACCTGTCCGTCGCTCGCTGCCCCACTCACCGCGATGCAGCAGGGGCCATGCTCTAAGCTGTTCCGGCCGACGCGGACGGACCTGCCCCGTTCCGCTTACAGGTCGCAGCGGGCTCAGAATTGCCCGCCGGAACCGTTCGTCAGGCCGAACAACTGTCAGCCACCTTGAGCACTTGGGAAAACGAATGGGCCCGTCTTCCCTCCCGGTGGGCTTCCTGGGTTACGCCGTCTATGGCCGTCTTTCCAAGAAGCTATTCTGCGCAGAATAAAGTGTTAAAACAACACACAAAGAACAAATACTCTGCCGCAAATTGTGGCAGTGGCCATAGCCTCCACCGCCAAATTGCTTGCCGGCGGATTTGTGTACCATGCGGCTAACTCGGCGAGTCCGTATTCCAGAGCTCGCTCCTGGGTCGCCAGGAACAGGGGATTTCTCGTGTCCTATCGCAACCTCATGTTATACGTCTTCCCCATACCGACGGTAATAAACCTTCAAGTCCGCGATGTGAACTGAACCCGACACCTCATTTGTATCACACCGAGCGAGTTTGTAAGTAAGCCGCGACATTGGCGTCTTTACCTCATAGGGCCCTTCCCATTGTTCGAGGCGGGGCTTAGGCCGCACGTCCGGAGGCTTCCTGGCTCGTGACGACGACCATTCCCCGAAGTGAAGAACCCAGGGGTCCAGTGGAGGTGGGAGAATTGGTAACGTAACGAACGGTTTAATTACATGGTAGCGATACAGTCGTCAAATCCGAGAGAACAACTCAGCAGCCTCACGCCCCGCCTTATATAGGGGTCCGTTTTCTCCCTCACTCTCCGCCAGGGCAGCAGGTGCGACCGCCAAGTGCGTTGTAGCAAAGTCCGCCGCGTCGTAGCCAGAAATGCGTCATAGCCATGGTTCTCCGCAGTTAGGCCAGGCCTTTCTCCCCTTCCGGAGCGCACGAACCCACACGCACACACACACACGTCCCGTTGACGTCACGGACGCGTTGAGACTCGTTTTGGGCAGCCTTCGACAGGTGGACGACAGTCCTGAACACGTCGGGACTCGTTTCCGGACTCGTTTCCGCAGCGTTGAAACTCGGAAAAGGTTGCCGAAAGTTCCATTCTTAACAGCCCCTCCGGGGCCAGGGAAACCTCGAATGGCCGGTGGTAAAATCGCTGGCCTGAAGAGGTGGGCTTGGAGTAGGCCTTGAGAAGACGCTGCAAGCACCATACAAACTCCCAAACCTCTCCCAACGGAGGCATCAACGGAAACGTCCCCCACAACACCACGCCACACCGCAGTCAAACGCTCGGAATTCGCCAAAGACCCGCCAGACTGGATTACGGATTACCAAAATTTGGTACAATTCCGGGTATCGAGACCCCCTGTCGCCAAAAAAAAAACTAATTTTTCCAACGAGGTCACTAAGAACAAAATACAAAAGACAAAAACTCTTCGCAATTTGTGAGGTCCTTTTGGGGTTTCAACGAAGTGCCCCCACTTAGATCCTCATTCCCGTGGATGACGAAGACCTCTGAGATCATCCCTACTATTTTTCGTGATGTCAGAAAAATCTGCTCAACCCATCGGCATTGCCGTTAAATTTGTCTTTTCTTTTTCTTACGCTGAAGTCATAGTGATCGATTTTCACGTGATTTCTAGACGTGAAAATGCGGTCCTTATAGCGCCGATAAACCAATCCGCCTTTTTCATGCCCCGTCACATTGGTCCTAGCAATCTCCTGAGCTGTATCGCGAAACCCTGACACACTAGGGTCGCTCTTCTGCTCGACTCTGTCTACTCGTAGCAGAGGACCAAAGTTACGTGACGCCGGAGCTACGAGAGATCTTTCACGGATCCCCTCTTCCTCCGCCGGCGCGTTGGGACGGCGTACGCTTCCTACGAGGTCAGGCTGTTCTACAACCTGGTCCCTCTCATCCCGGTTTTCTGCCTCCAACTCTGGGAGTGCTTGCTCCCCGTCAGCTGCCTCTGGCTCTGGATCCCTCGTCAACAAAGGGGCGACCTGACGCGATTTGGACCTCGTACACGACTGAACTAGCCCTTCTCCCAGTTGTTGACCCCTTTCGCGCAGCAGGAAATCTGACCGGTTAGAAAACAAATAAGGATACTCCAACGGGACTGTCTGCGAGACAGCCGCCTCTGTCACTAGCTCTCCGAACGGGCCAGTTATCCTTACTGTCGCCATAGGCAGACAGACACTGTGCTTTTCGAGCAGCTGCTTGATCCAAACTACCTTTCCAGTAAAATCGGAGGTCGTTACATACGACGGATGAACAACGTCCATCGTCGCTGCACTGTCCCGAAGCACCCTGCACGGCTTTCCGTTTACCTGTAGCTCGTGAAGATAGGGACGAAGAAGCTTCAGGTCCTTGTCACTACCGTTCACGTACGAGAACACAACCCGCGGTTTCTTACATCTGGCCGCTGTGTGTCCCGGCTCCTGACAGTTGTAGCACAGGAACGGCTTCCTTGCCTCGAACTGCCCTGTTGGGCTTTTCCGCGCCTCGTCTCCGTTCGAGTGTTCTGCGCTCTTTTCTGGGACGTTTTGTCCTGCTTCGGGCTTCTCGGGCCCGTTTTCTCGCGAGCCGTTCCCCTGTCGGAAGGTCTTGCGCTGATCGCTCCGGCCGGGTTCGCTTTCCTCTCCGCTCAGCTTTCTACGCGTTGCGTACTCTTCGGCTAGCTCTGCGGCCCTTTCGACAGAGTCGACTCCCACCCTGTCCTGCACCCAGAGCTTGACTGACTGCGGAATGCTACGAAAGAACTGTTCGAGGCACACACACTCGACTACCTTGTCTCGGCTTTCGTACACTTCCTCGCTCTTCAACCATTCTATCAGGTTGGTTTTAAGCCCGTACGCGAATTCCGAGTAGCCCTCGCTGCTCTTTTTGGATGCGTTTCTAAACCTTTGACGGAACACCTCGGCAGAAAGGCGGTACCGCTTCAAAAGGCTGGACTTCACCTTGTCGTAGTCGTCCGCGTCTCCAGCACTAAGGCGCGCGACAACCTCTGCAGCCTCACAGGGCAACAGAGTCAAAAGCCGTTGCGGCCACGTTTCTGGGGCGAAGCTCAACTTCTCACTTGTCCTCTCAAAGTTAACTAAGAATAGGCCCACGTCTTCCCCAACTTTAAACGGCTGCATGAGCTTCTTCATTTGATACGACTCGGTCTCACTTGCTCGTACCGGAGCCCCAACTCTACTGTTCTGCGAGTTTAATCGCTGTTGTTCAATTTCGAGCTCTAGCCTTTTCAGCGCTCGCTCCTGGTCTCGTTCCTCTTTCGCTGCAGTCTGTGCTCGTTCCTCTCTAGCTGCAGCTTGCTCTCGTTCCTCTTTCGCTGCAGCCTGTTCCTCTTTCGCTGCAGTCTGTGCTCGTTCCCCTCTAGCTGCGGCTTGCTCCTCTTTCGCTGCAGCCTGTTCTCGCTCTCGTTCCTCTCTTGCTGCAGCTTCACTCTTAGCGTTCTGAAGCAGTTCCCACGCAATTTTAATTTCCTCTGCTTCCGCGCTCTCTGAAATCGCTTTACTGATCTCAGATTTCTTCATCTTTTGCTCCACCTCCACACCCAATTCTTCACATAAACAGAATAAATCTGTTCTCAGTAACCTCATTAGATCCATGATCGCTGCTCTTTAGCTTTGGCTTTGTTCTAAAACTTGTCGCGAGGTTGTACACAAACCTAGCGCACGAGTCAAACACTAAGGATTCCCAGCAGTTCAAAATTAATTACCCATAATCTGAAGCCTGGCGAATCTCAAAGCAAAGTCCAAACGCTCACCCACAGATGTAGCACGATGTCGCATGGTCCGATCCCAACCGCTGCCAACCAGTTGTTCGAGGCGGGGCTTAGGCCGCACGTCCGGAGGCTTCCTGGCTCGTGACGACGACCATTCCCCGAAGTGAAGAACCCAGGGGTCCAGTGGAGGTGGGAGAATTGGTAACGTAACGAACGGTTTAATTACATGGTAGCGATACAGTCGTCAAATCCGAGAGAACAACTCAGCAGCCTCACGCCCCGTCTTATATAGGGGTCCGTTTTCTCCCTCACTCTCCGCCAGGGCAGCAGGTGCGACCGCCAAGTGCGTTGTAGCAAAGTCCGCCGCGTCGTAGCCAGAAATGCGTCATAGCCATGGTTCTCCGCAGTTAGGCCAGGCCTCTCTCCCCTTCCGGAGCGCACGAACCCACACGCACACACACACACGTCCCGTTGACGTCACGGACGCGTTGAGACTCGTTTTGGGCAGCCTTCGACAGGTGGACGACAGTCCTGAACACGTCGGGACTCGTTTCCGGACTCGTTTCCGCAGCGTTGAAACTCGGAAAAGGTTGCCGAAGGTTCCATTCTTAACACCATCTATGAGCAAACGATGCGGCAAAACCACTGGCTGCGTTGCTCAAAGCGTGAGTTTCCTTCAGAACAGGTAACGATGGTGTAAACCTAGTCCATCTTTTGCGCAAGCGAAGGGATCCAAAGCCTGTGGCGGAATGGCCATATATTATACTCGCGTTCCGCAACAACTACGTATACCATGGGCTACTCGATGTGAGCGTCGGTGTCCCGTTCCGTCCACGTGCATACGAGCTCTAGGGACTGCTCGGTCTTCGGAGGGGGCGGCAGCTCAGCGAGCAAGACCGCTTTAACCGTTCACGCCTCAAGGCAAGCTGGACAGCTACAAGCCACCTAAATGTCTACCGCCTCATCCCTGGCCAGGTCGTGACGCGACATAACTTATTAAAAGTCTTGCTGTCACTGCCACGACCGGCCAGAGTGAAGCCGAAAAATTATCCTATAAGTCGCCTCTGCCCTTCGTGGATTGTTGGGGTGACCCGAAGCAACTAGCCGTCCTTGCCCAGCAGTTACAATCATAGTGATCATTAACTCACCTGCCAGCGTTCCCGGTGTCAACTGCTATCCTCCCAATTTTTCCGACACCCGCTGACAATCTCGTCCGCCAGTGTTCCCGGTGTCAACTGCTATTCCTGCAATCTTTCCGACACCCACTGACAAAAACCCAGCTGCACCCCGGGCCTCGGCAAGCACTTACTTGCCTACCGCATCACCCCAAGCCTAAATCCTAAATCTGCAATGAGTCCTGGCTGTTTTCCCTCCTGCCAGTCGTTGTCCTGCCTTCCAGCGAACATGCCGCGCCTCTCCTCTGCCTCCGAAGACGACTTTCTTAAATCTTAACCGCGCTCCTCGTCTTCCCCCCGGTTGCACCACCTCCTGCCAACCGCTATTCTGAGGTACCTGAGAAAGCGCGTCCGCAACCTCGTCCTTCGAGCCCTTTAGGTACTTGATTCGAGGAGACACCTGCTGAACTCTGCTGTGAGACAAGTCGCCAAAATTCCAACATACTTTGTCTCAACGGGCATTGTTAGCGTTAGTAAACAACCCGCTCAACGAATTCTTGGGACTAAATGGAGACGACTAGAAGCAGATGCATACCGAACGGGCCCCACGTTGGATGCGCTATTTTAATGTGGGGTTCTTTTTGGAGGTCGCTCTACTAATAATCGCCGCCCGATCGGTATGCGTTTCGCTCGTCACCCAGGGAGTGACATAGCACAACGAGAAGACAGCAAATGGGTTTACTGTACCTCCCGGTTGCCCGTCATCGAGAGCCGGCAGTCCGGGCCCGCCGACCGCTGTTGTCGCCCGTCGTTCAGAGCTCGCAGTCGGAGTCCAAGTCCAGGCCTGCGGATCGCCCTTCCCACGCCAGCGCTGCGTAGGCTGGCTGTCCCGGGCTATCACTGCCCGAGTCTCGCTGCGGAACCACCCCGGGATCGTTGTGGCCTAGACCAGATGGCCAGGGCTCGCCGTTTCCACCGGTCCGTCTCGAAACCTCGCTGGTGGACCACTCCGGGGTTCGCATTAGGCCAGGCCAAGCAGCCCAGCTCCGTAGTTCCTGCCCCGCTCCAGCCTCGCTCAGCACGCACGGTCTCGCGCCAGCTCGTGTCTTCTCCGCCGACCGCCTGTCACGTGCCCTCTGCCTCGTCTTTCACCCTCGGCTCCCACAACCCGTAACCAATGGTGGCAGCGGTTTTTCCAAACAGCATGAATACCCGCTCCCACGCAGCAACAGCGGAGACACCGTGGACCGAGCTTACTGAACAGCTCTTCAACCAATTGGCGGAGAAGGACGTGGCAGATGCCGCAACTCTGCGTGAACAGTTCGACAGTCGCCTCGCCGCCCGCGTCACTCACGTTGAAGAGAACGTGAACCAACAACTCACCGAGGTTCACAACCACCTCTCGACTGTACAAGACCGCCTGCAGCACCTTGAAGATGCTCTCCCAACCATGCGACGAGGAGACTCAGGTGACCTTCCACAAATTGAAAGGAGATCTACCGTACGTCTACGCCCGCCCAACGAAGCTGTGAGACACCAGGCTGAACTTGCTCATCTGCATTCTGATGGTATGCGTCTCAAACCTTCAGCTTTTGATGGACTTGGATCTTGGCGCGCATTTATCATCCAATTTGAGGTGAGGTGAGGACAACGTGAGGACCTAGGACAAACGCCACTCCCCAAAGCGGGGACCACGCCGGTCAGGCACCACACAAAAGACAGTCCCCAGACATATTTGAGCGCGAGCCACCGCGAAATCCGGGCCCCGAATGGCGCTAGCAACAAGTTCAAAGAGAAACTCGGCACGCGCCACCCGAATTACGAACACCGCGGCGACTCGCGTCAGCAGGCCGACCCCCGCACGATGCATGAGCAGCGCGACCCCGGCCCAAAGGACCGACGCAGCGTGGTCCGCTCTCAAGCGTGGCGTCTACGTCCTTGGCGGCGTGAAATGATGATGTTTTTTATTATAACGTGGGCCCAAGTCCGCTCCGCCACACAAAGTCGCGGAGGGAAGTCAGGACCCTCGTCCGGCGCTCGGAGTTGCCGGCAGGATGCGCCCATTCTTGTATAGTCGTCGGAAGGCCTTTTGGAAGAAGAGTAGCCCAGGCTGCTTTACGCTGGGCAACCAGAGCTGCGCACTCCCAAATGAGATGGTGAAGTTTCAGGAGGGCATCTGGGTCTTTGCATCGCTGGCAGCGAGGGTCTGGTGGGACATAGTAAGGGTCAAGTTTACGTTGCCGGGTCAGCTCGAAGCGAGAGACTTGATGAGGCGTGACCGCTCCACCTGTCCTGATGCGTCGAAGCAGGACCATCTGGTGCCCACGGAACGTGTTTTCGGGTATTGGGAACTGTTCTGGGGTCCATGAGGCGTCAAATCGGTGTTTCCAGTCCCGACGGACGAGGCGAACAGCATCGACTGGGTCGTACACTTTGGCTTTGTCTTCGGGAAATCGGTCATCGTTGGGCGACGTGGGAGGCACCGGTAAGGTCCGCTGGGAGGAGGGGAAATCTCCTCCCAGCGGCTGTGACGTGTGACCCCAGGCTGTGAGACCCCAGGCTGACTTGCTCAGATCTACATTCCGATGATATGCGTCCCAAACCTTCAACTTTTGATGGACTTGGATCTTGGCACGCATTTATCATCCAATTTGAAACGGTAGCCCAACACAATGGGTGGCATTCCCACGTTAAGGCTGCAGCCCTAGTCGCCCAGCTCCGTGGGAAAGCCAACGACTTCCTTGAAAGTCTACCGGATTCAAGTCGAACCACGTATGAGCTCCTCCGGCAAGCACTAGAAGATCGTTTTAATGATGCCCTCTGCAGCAGCTACACCTCACGTCACTCAAAACCTATCGCCAGGGCACAGAGTCACTTCAAAAATTGGCCGACACGATCGATAGACTGACAAGAAAAACACTCTAGGGTGCCCTGAAGCCGCGCTTCACCAGATGACTACATCAGCTTTCTTCGAAGGCATCCACAACTCCGAAATTCAGCGATGTGTACGGCTCGCTCAACCTACCACACTAAGCGCTGCACTGGGTCACGCGCTAGAAATGGACGCGGCGAACAGAGTCACCACCTCCACTGTCCACCCCATAATTCAGAATCCTCTGAACGACAACCCGCAATACAAGCGTCGTAGGCCTGACTGGCGCCACTGCTTCGACTGTGGACGTCCAGGTCACCTTGCTCACTCCCGTGCCCGAATCCGACACCTCAACATCAGGAAAACAGCCACGCGGGCCCAACGAGGCCCGACGGGACAGGGTCCCGCGTAGCCCGCGTAGCCCACGAAGTCCCTCTGGCCACAGCGTCGGTGAGCAAGTCGCTTACGCCCCACCTCTCAATTCAAATCCACGGAATCATGCAACCAATCGATGCCATTATAGACACGGCGGCTGGTGTGAGCGTCATTGATGCTGCCTTGCTGCGATCGACGGACCACGCGGCAGCGGCCACTGATTGTAAGGACACTCGACTGGTGTCAGCAAACCGTAGTCTCATACCTTACCTGGGCGTTGTGAGTTGACCGTCAAAGCTCTGGGCAGGACTGTAAAGTTGTGTCTTTTAGAGCGCAGCTCTTAGGCGCCCGTTTCCGGCTTGAGCGGCGTCGGCGTAACCGCGTGGTGCATTATGGGCATTTCCCATGATGCAACACGCGGGGAGGAGAAGGAGGTGGAGGAGGGGAGGGGAGGAGGAGGGAGGGGGAAGAGGAGAAGGGAAGATGAGAGGAGGAGGGAGAGGACGGAGGAGAGGAGGGAAGGAGCTTGAAGGAAGAGGGGAGGAGGAGGCGAAGGAGGAGGAGGAGGGGAAGAGGAGTAGCAGGGAGGGTGAGGAGTTGAGGAGGAGGGGTATACCCTCCCCTCAGCACCCTTCCCTCCTCCTCTTCAAGAGCTGCGCTCTAATTCGGCATTGGTGTTGTAAACGTCTCTCATTTTTTTATTGTTGAAAACTGAAATCCATCACTCATTCTCGGGTATGATTGGTTTGCAGAGTTGGAGCTGCTAGTATCCTTTGTACGTGGTCACGCTGCTTCGTCGTCATCACAGCCATCTAAATCCCAGGTAACGTCAGAGGACACGTTTCCCTCGGTCGGTTGTGATGATTCTAAGCCGGACATTAAAGGGATACTACAACGAAATTTCGGCGCTTATGTCTTGGTCTATTCGTGTTCAATGAAGCATTATCACATCAGACACACCAATCTCTTGTTGAAAAAGATGCGAAAAGGAATTTTAAAACAAATTAAACCATTAGCAAAGAGCGCCTGGTGGATGTCGCTAACGCCTCGTTTGTAATGCTCGTCTAGGAACCTTGACAGGTAGTGACAGTAACTGTCTCGCCTCCGGCCACGACGAGAGATGAGCTGAAGGAGAAACTCCCCTCTCCCCGAGACTCTCTTCTTTGTGTGAGCCAGAAGTCGCTATTGTGCCTCTGCAAGATTATAGAGGATTAACCCGTCACTCAAAATTCATACAAAGACAGCTTTGCATTTACTTGCGGTGTCCCGATCGCTGGTGTGCTTCGGCTGCTCTCAGCGGATGCTACGAGCCATCGGGGCCTATCCAAGGCCGTGTGATTGTCACGTGGCCTTGGAGAGGGTGCACAGCGACGCGCGGAAAGCGTATCACGAGCTACGTCCACAGGGCGGAATTGGCTGGGATAGCTCGTAGCGTCCGCTGCGTCCGGACGTAAGGTCCCGAGACAAACTACGTCACGATTGCTGCGGATGTGACGTGGTCTCCGCTGGCTGCTGTCCGAGCGTTTGCCAGAGTGCGCCGTTTATAACGAAAAATACAGCCATCAGGCTCAAAATAGAAACGTACGATTGTCATTTGCGGATATTGTGGATCATATTCAACCTATTTTTAAACACGACGGGTATATTTCAAATTTCGCAGAAGTACCCCTTAAAACAACCTAGCACATTTTTCTACTACTTCTACTGTCTACTGCTCTACTTGGCTAAGTGTTTTCAAATACTTTCGGGTAACGTCCAACCGATGGCCAGAGCATGGGTAAAAGTTTTCTGTTGAACATTAGTGAAAGTTTTCTATCCTTTGTTACCGCTGAAGTTCAGCTACAATTCCTCCACCTGCTTAGTCCTCTCCATGCTAGACGTAACGATTCCGAAGTCTTCAGCGGTCTGGGTTCAAGCAACGATTCAGGGCAATCGGCGTTCAGCACATTGTTTAGTCGAAGCGGTTCTTCACTCACAACCTGGGACCGAATTTGCAACGCCTCGCTGCCTCATCTCTTCCAGACGAGGTGCCTTGAACATTCTCGTAGTTAACTTGGCTACTGATGACATTCACCTTAAGCGAGGTGAAAATTTAGGAATAGCTTTTGAAATGTTGCTAGAGACCATAATCGCAACCGTTTCGTGTTCCCGGCGATACCCACCTCGGAGAGCAGTCTCAGCAAAATTGACAACATTCCGTGGACTGAATTTAACTTTGAACCAGACCTAACAGCAACGCAAAAAGTTTCGTCACTGTATAGCCATTACAAAACAAGAATTGGGATGTACGCCTTTAATTCGCCACACCATCAACACCGGTGATAACGCGCCAATATATCAGCAACTTAGAAGAGTGTCGACCTCCGAAAGACAGGTGATAAGCGTTCAGGTGGACGATATGCTTCGGAGAGGCGTAGTGGCACACTCCAACAGCCCATGGTCATCACCCGTCGTGCTCGTCAGGAAGAAGGATGGCTTGACAAGGTTCTGTATAGACTACAGAAGGTTAAACAGCCTTATTAAGCCCGATGTGTATCCCCTGCCTCGGCTTGATGACGCTCTTGATCGGCTCCAGGGTTGCCACTACTTCACGACCTTAGACCTAATTTCAGGATACTGGCAAGTTGAACTAGAGTCAAATGAAGCTAAAAAATCAGCCTTTGTGACAGCCGACAAGCTGTTTGAGTTCCGGCGTTTGCCATTTGGGTGGTGTAATGCGCCGGCGACCTTCCAGCGCCTCATGGACAGGGTTCTCCGCCGTCTAAAATGGATCATGAACTTAGTCTGTCTCGACGATGTAATCGCTTATGCCAACAGTTTGGACAAACATCAGCAACGTCTAGGTCTTGTTTCAGACGCCCTCATGAACGCTCGACTGCGTCTAAACCCATCCAAATATTTTTTTTTCGGGTACAGCGAAGCAACCTACCTCGGTCATGTGGTCAGCAAAGATGAAATTCGGCCAGACCCGGCGAAGCTATCAGCTTTTGCCAACAAATCCGCACCCACTAGCATAAAGCAACTAAAAAGGGTTCTGGGTTTCGCCTCTTATTTTTGTCGCTTCGTCAATAACTTTTCTACTAAAGCGGCTTTCTTGAACCAACTTCTGGGAAAAGACACAAGTGGAAATGGAGCGAAGACGCGAAGCTGCATCTTTTGAGGATTTGAAAAGATCCCTCCTAGAACCACCCACGCTTGCACATATTGTGGAGGTCGCCCCAAAGTTCCTTCACACAGACGCCAGTGGAGAAGGGTTAGGTGCCGTCCTTCTTCAGCGAGATAGGGATAGTCGGGAACGACCCGTCGACTACGCAAGCAGGAAGCTGACTGAACCAGAAAGTCGGTGCCACTCTTCCGAACTGGAAGGTCTCGCAGTGTTTTGGGCTGTAGAAACATTTCGTCCTTATATCCATGGTAAGCGTTACACGGTGGTCACGGATAACGCAGCATTGCGGTGGCTTCAATCCAAGAGCGACATTACCCCGAAGTTAACAAGATGGGCCATAAAACTGCAGGAGACTTCTCTATTGCTCACCGAAGTGGGAGGGACCATCAAGATGCTGATTTCCTGTCACGTAATCCGATAGAGCAGCTACAAGCTCTTCCTGTGTCTTCAATCTTAGACCTGCAAAACATGCAATCGGATGACACCGAAGCATCGGAAATATTTCAATTGCTTATGGTTGGAAGCAACGATTCATCTTCACTTTCGACACGACGACTGCGTTGCTTGCAAAAACATTACCATCTGCGATATGGTTTACTTTGCCATCGCTCAGGTGCTTCAGGGCCGTGGCTTCCTGTTGTCCCCAAGAAAGCTAGACAAAATATCTTGGGGATGTGCCATGACGCTCCGACCGCAGGGCATCCCGGACAGCATTGAACGCTTGACAATATCCAACGAAGATTTTGGTGGCGGGGTATAAGGGGCGACGTTCGGCGGTATGTCGCTTCATGTACCATTTGTCAAATACGCAAAACGCCACCGAACCTAGGCAAACCATACCTTCAACAGATACAATCCCCAGGGAGTCCATTAGAAGTATTACGAGTAGACCACTTTGGCCCCTTCCCGAAATCAGATACTGGCAACAGGCACATTATTGTGGCCACCGACTTCTTAACGAAGTGGGTTGAGGTTCAAGCAGTCTCCGATAAGTCAGCGGTGCACCTTGTCAGCTTTGTAAATGACAAGCATGATAATCTCTGACAGAGGAGCATCGTTCATATCGCGTGCTTTCAAGGATACCCTTAGAAATTACGGGATTCAACATGCAGCGGCCTCACCCTACCACCCTCAAACAAATGGTCTTGTCGAGTGCACCGACCGCACATTGGTCGATTTAAAGGCAGCATTCGTCAACCCGTCGTACAAGAACTGGGACCAATACGCCTGCACAGCCTCGTTTGCATTAAGTAAGTCTCAACAAGAAACGACGAGTCAATCGCCATTTTAACTGGTCTACGGGAGACTCCCTACGCTTCCAGGGGAGACGGCAATCGAGATGACATGGACCCGCCGAGCAGAAGATTATGATTGTAACTTCTCCGCGCGATTAATTGAAGCAAGGGAAAGAGCTCGACTGGCCATCCTTCACAAGCAGTCGCTGCATGCAGGGCGTCGAAGTAGAGTAACTGGGAGACCGTTGTTCAACCCGGGAGACTTAGTGCTTCTTAGAAGTCATTTCAAACGCCCGCAGTGATCAGAGAAATTAATGTCAAGGTACTGCGGACCATTTAAAATAAGCAAATAGCTCGATCCGGTAACATATCGCCTCGAGAAGCTTCAGACGCTGCCTGAACCAGGTAGACACCGGACTCTCACTGCTCACGTTGACCAACTTAAAGTTTACGTAACGCGCGATGAACATGTTGCTTCTGTTCGAGACGCTGGGGAGGAGCGAGTGTAACGGTGAAGGTGGAAGAGGTGGACGAACGGAAGAAGAAGTGGAGGGCGAAGAAACGAAACTGAAACAGCGGTTTTCAGTTTACCCGTAACAATATATATACAGAGTTTTTTTTTTTTTTAAGCTTAACAGAATTTTTAAAAAAACAAACCACTGAAAGCTAGGTTAATGCGGTCTGCGCAGGTGAGTTATAAGGCCAGGGGGACATAGTATAGGGGACTAATCGTAACGATCAGTTGGCTAATTAGTTAAAAGTCGTTAATTAACTTTTTAATTAATGAAAATAGACATATAGTTCCAATTAGAAACTTGCTCAGCGTCATCGAAAACCACTAAATCAGTAATTTTTAGAAAGACTTTAAACGTGTGAGAAGCGTAGTAGTGCACGAAAGTTACCGCTCGTGCAGCAGGTACAAGGCTGGGGCTAGATAAGCGACGGAAAAATTGCGCGGGCGCCTTATCGCAACCGCTAGCTTTGTACGTGCTCCACGAGTGATAACTTTAGTGCACTACCACGCTTCTCACGCGCTCAAAGTCTTTCTGAAAATTACTGATTTAGTGGTTTTCGATGACGCTGAGCAAGTTTCTAATTGGAACTATATGTCTATTTTCATTAATTAAAAAGTTCATTAACGATTTTTAACCAATTAGCCGACTGATCGTTACGATTAACCTCCTAAAATATGTCCCCCTGGCCGTATAACTCACGTGCACAGACCGCATTAATCTAGCTCTCATGTTTTTTTTTTTTTAAGTCTTAAAAGAAAACACCCTGTATATATACATATATTGTATATAGGGTGTTTTTTTTTTAAGCTTAACAGATTTGTTTAAAAAAATCCGTGAAAGTTACACTTATGCCGCTTGTGGAGGTGAGTTGAACGGCCAGGGGGACATATTATAGGACGCTAATCGTAATTATCAGTCAGATAATTAATTAAAATTCGTTAATTAACTTTTAATTAATGAAAATAGACATATGGTTCCAATTAGAAACTTGCTCAGCGTCATCAAAAACAACTAAATCAGTCATTTTCAGAAAGACGTTGAGCTCGTGAGAAGCGTAGTAGTGCACTAAAGTTACCACTCGTGGAGCAGGTACAATGTAGCAGGTACGGAAAAATCGCGCGGACGCCTTATCGCAACCTCTAGCTTTGTACCTGCTCCACGAGCGGTAACTTCAGTTCACTACTACGCTTCTCACGCGCTCGAAGTCTTTCTGAAAATGACTGATTTAGGGGTTTTCGGTGACGCTGAGCAAATTTCTAATTGGAACCATATGTCTACTTTCATTAGTTAAAAAGTTAATTAACAAATTTTAAGTAATTAGCCGACTGATCGTTACAATTATCGCCGTATATTATGTCCCCCTGGCCGTATAACTCACCTCCACAAGCGGCATAAGTGTAACTTTCACGGTTTTTTTTAAACAAATCTGTTAAGGTAAAAAAAAAAAAACACTCTGTATATATATATATAAGTAAACGAACATATGCAGATGAATGAACCGTACATTAATTCATTTAATCAAAGCCTGGCTCCGCCGTATATTTTGGCTTTCGGCGGGTTCGTAAAACTTTGATGCTTTGATTCATTGGATTAAGTACGGTTCATTCATCTGCATAGGCTCATTCATTTCCTCTTCGGAGACCACGTACGATGGTGAAAAAGTGACCTTGATATATATATATATATATATATATATATATATATATATATAAAAGAAGATAATCCGCGGGTATAAGGATTCTTGCTCGCAAGTGTTGAGTATGATAAACTCTATCCGAAGACACCTACGGGTCACGCCACGCTTCACTTCGTCTATCGAGGCCTTAACTTAACGACACACGCCAGTAGCAGTATTTAATTTAATTTACGATAAAATAACGCTCGCAAACGCGGTATAAATATGTAAGAATGCGCGCTCTTGCACCGCACTAGTGTGGAGCGCAATATGTTCACGTTTAGAGTGTCAGTGAATCTGAAGGCTAGTTACATTTAACCTGATCAAGACCTGTCCTCCGTGTTCGCATTTCCACATTCCCAACTCTCGGCCCAAATCGGGATTATGCGAAGTTTCGCGGGGCGTGCCTCCCATCAGCGCCGTTTAATGTCGCTGTTCCCGGGTCCGCAGAAAGTGGAGCGGCCGATCTATCTCGCTTCGTGCAACCTCACGCTCTGTTAATTCGGGGGGTTACCGAAGTTTGCTCGTTAAAAATTAACGCCTCCCCCCTCCCCCTTTTCCCTTTCCCCAGACCACCTTTCTTCTCCATAAGAAAAAAAAAAAAAATTGAAGAAAACTCCCGACGAAGCGGTGCAGCCGAGATTAATTAATGTGCGTCCGGTTTCACGCGTGGTCATAAATTAGGGGCATTAGGTTGAGCGGCATTTACAATGCCAACTACCGGCTAAATTGACTCCCGTGCGTCGAGAGGCTCGCTACGCAACACCCTAGGAAATGCTATTTTCAATTTCTTGCTTTCGAAAAGCGCGCATACGCAATATCGGGTACAAAAAATACATGCGAAAGCAACGATTAGTCTGTTATCAGGTATTAAAAAAAAAGATGCCTACTCTGTTAATGAGGTTCACCGTGTGTGATCAGAGTATCTTTCGTCACTTATCAGAGTGTATAAAAAAAGCGTAACATTAAAAGTAAATCTAAAAAATCAATACGGACTAACACCAACGCAGTGTGTTGGGTTTCATGTCGGTCGAAGTAGTGGCGATAGCAGTTACTGGACAGCGTAGCTTTTATACGCATCCTTACATCTTGCCTCTCGTTGAAAGGCCTCGTGAGTCTAGATTCAAAAGGTGGCTGCATTCGCGATAGGTCGCGGAGTGCGTCACTTTTCGAATGAAGTCCTTGTAATGTTCGTTCTGTATCATTTATATAAAGCTTCATTGTACTGAATTTCAAGGTTGCATTTGGCGATAACTATTTCCCGAGGTTATCCTTCCCCGAGCTGTTAATCTATAGTTATGCGATTGAGAAACTAAACAGAGGGGGAAACGCCCCTAACAATGGAAAGGAGGTGCATTCTGCCACCACAACGGAGTCCATTTCTAAATGCTAAAAAAAAACCTGCATACTTGCACCCAAAGAAAATGACTGTTTGTACGGTGTAGACAGTCGCATGGTACAAGTTAATGGGGACTTTTAGCAAACCGTTACCGTGTTCCGCGCACCGCACTACAGGAGCCTATGAAGCATGCTTTTAAGCGCGCGTCCCGCGGTCACGGTCTCACTCGGGCGCGTGCTTAAAAGCACGTTTCAAAGGTTCAGGTAGTACAGTAGGCGGATCACGGTAAGGCTGCATCATAGAGTTTATTACAATAAACGCTAGAGGCTCAGCTGGCGCTAGTGTGCTGTTACATTTTGAAGCAGACAGCAAGCAGTCAGAAATTGACTTCCGGTAATGCATTTCTATGGGAAAAAGCGAGTGCATTATCTCTCTGCGCTCAATTATAAGAGCAAATATCACGAATAATTTGTATGTACTAGGCACATTGGAACATTTCTCAGTCACGCAGACGAAATAATTGGTCAGTTTCAGCATTTTTATTTGAAATTCGTGGCATGAAAAACGGTGTTAAAACCGCTTCGTACATGTATTTATGTGCACTGTCGGACACTGTTAGCGCGAACACGGCGTCGACGCTTTCCAGCATGGGGGATATACGTGCCAAACGAACGAAGGACATCTGGAAAACCAAGAGAGACGGCAAGAACTACGCAGTAACAGTGGATAAGTAACTCCTTGTGCACGCAGACTATCAAAATAAATTGAAAGCCACGTAATATAGTCTGATTTGCAATAAATAGGTTCTGCTTTATTCTTTCTGCTCATGAATATGTGCAAAGATGCATGCGTGCGGTTGATGATTTGAACATGCGTTCAAATCATCAACCGCACGCTCCAAATCTTTGCAAATAGGGAGAAGCCAGAGAACAGGTGCCCGATAAAAACTGCCCGACATCGGAAATAATAAAAAAGCACACATTTCGTAGTCTACGTACTTTATTTCTTGCATTCGAATCTTTTAATTTTAACCATTCGTAAAGATGCACAACGGAGTCATTTTCATTGAGTGACAAGACGGGCATATTAGCAATATATAAGCGCCACCGCAATGCTAGCAAACCTTGAACACACTCTACATTCTTTTCGATCGTTAGTTTGCTTAGAATCGTCGCTCGTTTTCACATACTTTCCTTGAAACAGAGATTTTGGGCCTGAAATACAGCGAAGTTTAACATCGTTCAGTGGTAAAGAAAAATGCTGTAACTAAAGCAATTTCACTTTCACAGTACCAAAAAAGGTACATACTATCCGGTACAACCGAAATGACAAAAGTTATTCGTGTTATTTTCCGGCGAAGAGACAAAATTCACGCGCGTTTTCCCATAGGAATGCACAGGGAGGCTGGAAATGTAGACTGCATGCTGTCTGCTTCAATTTGCAACCGGAAGTCCCGTAGACACTAGCGCCAGCTGAGCCTCTAGCGTTTATTGTAATAACTCTATGGGCTGCATTCACACTGGCGTTCGGATCGCAACCGCGAAACGGACCGGCTCGATGTCATCATCAACTGCCAGTGAATTTGTATCGCACCTTTAGGGGCGATTCAACCGCGGTTTATTTGTAGCCTTTTCTTCATAGATGGCGCAGAATGTTTCCGGAACAAACGAGTTGCACGCTCGCAGCTACGCATGCAGGTCGGACGCTCGGGTCGGGCTCGGGCCAAGGGCTATTTCTCCGCGGATCTAGGCGAGCTAGATTTTGTTCGCCCGGCGTCCGCCACTACCGGCAGGGGCCAGCGGCCGGCGCGGGTCACGAGCAATCGAGTCAAAGAAGTGGCTCTGGTTTCCGACTGGGGCCAAAGTTGAAACCACGTTCGAATCATTCAAACAAATTTTGTGAGCATTCTATTTTCTGATGTTGTTCTGCGTTGGTAGAGCAGTCGGGTTTTCAAAGTTTGCAAGTGCCTCACGTGTGTGGAGATGATGTCGCTCATGCGACTGACGCCTTGATATCGGGAATGCGGAGCGAACGTTTGTCTGCTTCTTTTGCAGGGGTTGTAGTGACGTCAGAACACCGATCTCCGATTGGCTCTGATTGAAGGATACTGGGTAAACCTTAAGGCAGCTTGCTTTGAGGCCTACCCACTATCCTTCAATCAGAGCCAATCAAAACAAGGCGTTCTGACGTCACAAACCCCTTATAAAGAAACGGACGAACTTGCGCTATGCATTGACTTTGGCGGGCGTTCATCGCTTGTTTGTCGCTTGGAATTTGGCTTCTGACGAATACGCGGCGGCTTGTTGTATTAAATTTTTGCAGAGTGAATTTCGCTGCTAATATTTTCTCTACTGAGTTCAGCCTTTAGATCCGAGCCTGTAATGAGTAGCATCAGATTATGCACGCGTTACGGTAGTATGTAGAAAAGAGCTTCTGACCGTGGGGCCATTTTCACTGTTTGTACGTACGGCGCGTGATTGC